>JARSSU010033750.1:0-40102 GCA_029619165.1 Eurosta solidaginis
TATATGCTAGTTGAGATAAACAAAAGATGAGCTTTATATGTAATGAAGAATTTTTATTGGCTGAATATCCGAGAAAGGTCGTTGTTTAATTGAGGTAACCTGTTTTATTCGAAGCCGTTGCCTCTTGCCGGATCAAAACTAAAAGACAAAATGTATGAAAAACTGGTTTTACCAAGAATATCGTTCTTATTATAAAATGAAGAGGGCAACGTTTTAACCCGAACCCAACATTTCAGAAGATTCTGATTCTGATGAAAATAAGAAAGAAAAGAAGAATTGATTGAATGGGTTTTATTTATTTTTTCTTTTTTTCATTTACATGCATACTTTCGATAAGTCACAGCCGCAGATGTCTTCCCAAGTTGGTTGGTTGGTTGCTGTGCAGCTCTAGGCGCCATTTTGATCCACTTTTCTCCTGGAAAAATTACATTTTTAGCGCTGCATATTTGTTTTAACTCAAACCACTTGGTTAAAACAATATACCTACTGATGTCCTTGACGCACGCAGTTCGACACCGCCCTTAAGTCCGGCAACAATTCGCGAGGGCTGGGCACTCGCAGAGGAAGTGAGTAACCGTTTCCTCGGCCACCCTCCCAACTACTGTGATGCTCCGAATCCCAATCCGCCAACAGAATGGCCTAGCAGGTCTTGGCTTGGCCCTATCATTATTAAAAATCAATCTGCAGTGATTTTTTTACGTGTTTGAGGTTAAGGACATACCATGACCATTTGGGTCAATTCTTATAGCGTATTTGGATTCAGCGCATCTAAATGTATTGAAAACATGAGTCGCATTACCTGATCCGACTACTCTTTAATTTTTTTGTATAGTCTGTGTTAACAAAAATTAGATCAGATTTTTAAAATTTTTTGTTGTACCAGAAAAATGAATGTGCTAAATCTCGGAAAATAGAAGAGATGCGAGCAGAGCATTTTCTCAGTTGAAAGAGCATAAGCTGTGAGTATAATCTGTAGATACATTTTTAACATTAGAAACTAATTCTTCTAATTTTGAGGGAGCATAAACTTTGACACTCGATTTTCCAACATTTCATTTGGCACATTCATGCGTCTGGCAAAGAATCAAAAAATTAAAATACATACACAATAAAAAATTATATTATAACCGTTTCGTATCTTTTTTTTTCTATAAGTGCGTTTTCATACAGCCATAAACCGTAGAATAAAATGTTAGTGCCGATAAAATGGCCGGCAATGATATCCGCCTTGTCGTCGTCAGTCATCATTACTTGAAGCACCTGCCTGAAGAACTTCTGCTGTCGCTGTAGGTTGGCTGGTGAAATTGTGATTAAGCACACACACACACACACATAAGCATATTACCTGCATGTGTAACACAGACGCAAGTTTATTTACGGATACGCCTTTTTAGCACGTAAGTACATCAGATTACAGCAGCTACATGAAACATCATGCAGCAAACGATTATATACAAACAAACATGCATTTGGATGTACTTGAATGCCTATCTGCGCCTACTTACCACCACACAACATCCCATATGTACTCGTCTCTTATGCAAGTATGTCGGTAAGTACTAAATTTTATTTTAAAGCCGCGCAAGATACTTGCAATTTTTATAATCACTCCTAGATTCCCATTTTGTCTTCCTCAAATCGCCTTTTTTCTTCCAATTGATTCGTTGTTTGTTGTGTTGCTATTTATTTTTACAACATATTTTTCTTGCGTTTCGTGGCAGCTGCTCTGACTGCTGCATGGCGACTTGCTACTTATGTACTTACCAGCTGTAGCGGTGAGTTGAGTTTTTCTGCTTGTCGCTTCTGGTTTTATTTGTTGTGAGTTTGTCAGCAGCGGTTTTTCTGTTCATAAAAGCATAATCAAGCGCCGCAAAGCACCATGTTTTGCAATTTGCTGCATGCTTACTTGTTGTTGTTCTTGTTGTTTCTGCTGTTATGCATTGCGCAGTGGTAAGAGCAATTTATTGATGCGACTATTGCAGCTTTTTGCATTTTCCAACGCTGCTCGAGCTTGCGATTGGCTGCCGCCGCTACTGATATTAACTCAATTAGCCGTGTTGTCGCAACGTTGTTGCACAGTCAGCAAACGAGGTTGTGGTCAACGTCGGCGTCGCCGTCGTCGTTTGTCGTTGTGTTGCCATTGTTATCGTCATTACATCCATCTACTACTGACACTGATAGTTATATGTAAATGTATGTACGTGTAACTCCCATCATCAATGTTTCTACATATCGAACGCGAACGGGTAACGTCATTCACATCATGTTGGCAGTTTTGTTAGCGACAATCTGTTGGACATGTATAAGTAAGAGCGTGGTCTTGAAACCTTTTTTTTGTAAGTTAATATTGACATACATGCATAGAGACATGTTTACAAATTTATGAAACATACCCAGCAAAAAATAGCAGAAAAAATAAGCTGCTGTTGCTTCTTACAATAACAAGTTACCCCATTTAAAGCCTTATAATAGGGCCTTACTTTATGTGACCCAAAGTAACATCCCAATGTATTGGGGGGCTTAAGTTAGTAGAAGAAGTTGCGGGGGACCCTATGCAGTGGCGTAGTGAGGTTTTCTTGCGCTCCCGCGGCAAAATATTATTTCGGCGTCCAAATTTTTCCTTTTCCACACTTAATAATGTTAGGTCACTGAGGCGACTTTGCCCCATCGTTGATCGTTAATATGTCAAATCAGTTTTAATTTGCTGAATGTATGTTCGCAGATAGCAATTAATACTGAGATAGTCAAGTTCCACCCACAAGTATGGAAAAACATCTTCTCCATACGAGATTATAAAAGTAAATAATTCTAGCGGAGTTTTAGGTTGAATATCTTTTCTACTGCGAAGTAATATTTTGCAGTCACATATTTCGATAAAAGTTCTGCTCCATCGAAATCTATCTTATAAAATTCACCCAAATTCTTACGACGCCCAAGGGAAATCCAAATTTAAAATTAAGGTCATTTAGTCGTGTAAATCTTGTACGCATTTCTTGTTGGAGACGATCGAGAACACTTTTCATAACGCGAGAAATTTCACATTCTGCGGAAAGATCAACATCTCTAGCCGATTCACCGGCATAATTTTGCGGTGCATTCTTACACGTTTTACTATATCAGTATCCCGTTTTTCACAAAGAGACTTCGCTTTTTCTATTGCTTCTTCACAGAGAGAGAGTGTCCCGAATTTCGGACAGTTCAGTTAATAATAATTTAAAATCATGATGCGCTTCTCTAAAATTCATGCCCGGATCTTATAATCTGACTGCACACGATCAATCCTCCTTAAAATTTCATACCAGAAATGAATTAATGTTATGAAAACTAAAATTTAGTATATCTTGCAATAGAATTTTGGCTTTGCTTCTAGTGTCATTTGTGGTATTAGTGTCCTCTGCTAATCGTTCTAAATGTTCTAATACATTCTATAGCCCATCAACGATAACGCTAACCGCTTCTATTCTGGCGCTCCATCGTGTTTCAGATTCACGTTTGACAGTTTTTGTTAAAGCATTTTTTAATAATTCCTATCGTACGTTTTACGTGAGAATATATACTTTCAATTATTCCACAACCTGTCCCAATTACTCCACAGTCTGTCGCAAGAAATCAGTTAGAATAAAAATACAAATTATCAAGGAAGTTCTGCTTTGCGGACTATTTGGCGCTCCCCTGTCAGTAGCGCCCAGGGCAAGATGTTCCCCTTGCCCGCCCGCCCTCCTCACTATGCAACTGACCCAATGGGATACATATATGGGAAAGTACTGGTCATATCCAAAATACACCTAGGAACAACCATAACCAAGTTAAATCACCTAATCAGGTGATACATTCTTTTAATTTTTTCCAATTGTCAATATCGAAAGGTGGTTGTTGTTATCGTCCAATTTCGGCTATTTTCAGCTAGTCTGGGTCTAGATAAACCAGTGTAAAAATAGTGTTTATGTGTAGCTTTTCAAAAGTTGTAGAGCTCCTGAAAAGAAACAAAAAACGTTCTGCAAAATTACACGGAATTCCGGCTTCCCCGGCTACTTACCGATGACAAGCGATATCTACAAGTTATTGTTTCTTTGTTGGCGTGTTATCGATAGTGCATTATTATAATCGTCGAATTATTGATTTATTATGGGCGATTCATAGATCTGTCATTAATTTTATTTTAAGGTTTTATCGGTATCTGTTTCATACAAACCAATAGGCTGTCACTGACAAATTAATAACGCGTAAGCAAAGCGGTATCGATTACTTGCGGATAAAAATTTGAGTAACTATTTACTAATAAAGTAATAACTCGCCGAAAAACAAACAAGTTGACAATAAATTGGTAGCACCCCGATAACAAATTAACATCTTTTCGATAACAAATTGATTAAATACTTTTTGATAACATATACACTTTTTCATAACAAATCGATAGTTTTTCAATAACGAATCTATAAGTTTTAGATAAAAAGCGATAACATGCCGAAAATAAATATGCAAGAGTTCCGTAAAAAGAGGTAACTTTTCGATAACAAATCGATTATTTTTTGATAATACAACGATAACTGGTGGATAAGTATACATTACATTTTCGAGAGTAAAACGATAGCTCTTCGATAACATACCAATAACTCGTCGATGAAAAAACCAAACTTTATCAAAAGCAAAGTTGTAACACTTTGATAACAAATAGATTACTCGTCTATCCTCATCGATAACTCACGTATAGCGTACATTGATCCCATATTACGCTTACAGTGTAGTAACTACACCTTTCGCTTACATTCTGTATTCCCCCATATAGCTTACTAATGTCATACACTAAGTACGTTTAAACTTACATTCCATATTCTCCGAAAAAACATCAAACGGATTTCAGGGGTTACGCTTACGATTACACTCACTTTACGCTCGCAGTCTGGCTTCCTCTTACCGTAAGCAAAGATATTAAGACACTAAGAAATTGAAAAACTGCTTTTCTAGATTCTGATTAATTTTGGTAGAAAAAAGACTTTGTACGGGGCAACACTGATCTTATTTATCTTAGCCTCATATTTTTCACAATATGAAATGAAACATACCGATTTTTTATGGGTATCTAAGTGATTATGGGATAGTTAGTTCGAAGATAATTAATGAAAGAGCTGCTCTTTTTAAAATTCTTAAGTTTAATAGCAGTGTTTGTATATTTATAAATATTGGGGGGTTACATGAAAAAAGTTCTAGAACTTATGACTATACCAAAAATATTTGAAAGGGTTATAACAAGCAATTAAAATATTGCCCGATCTGTATGTAAACGAGGGTGAAAGCTAAGACGATGGTGATCACTCAACGACTTAAACGTTAAAAAAATGCCCAAATTACTCCAGTCTTGCGTTAGTCTCTCCTTTGACCCAAACAAACATTGAAGATCAAATCTTATATAGATTTTAACTTATATAGGCCTTAATAGATTTTATTGTGAAGCGATACTTTTTAGCTGCATCGTTTTAAAATTTGTTAGTATTTGCATAATAATCAAAAGTCCCTGATTAAATTTTACATTCGAAATAAAAGCGGTGAATTTTTTTGACGCGAAATTAAAGTACCCTAATGTACAATCATAAATACATGCATATAGATATATGTTTAAATTAATAAACGTCTACTGTATCAGATTAAGCCATATAAGGTTGTAAGCGCAAAAATGCAGCACTGGTTCCGTAGTTTTATCTTTGTTATTTTTTCAAAGTTGGAAAATGTCGATAACGCCTTTTAAGTCACTAGAAAATTATGGTTACAGATTATTATTATCCATTACAATGATGCGTGCGCAAAAGAACATTAGCAAACTAATTCAAAAACGTACATATTTATGAAATATTCTATATTCACTCACATAATATGGGTAAATTATAATAGCTCAGCGAAGTTTTGTATGAAGTTTGTGTCTTCAGTCTTCCGTTTAAATGCTGCTTGGAGCAAAAGCTTACCACAGGATTTATGTTCTATGAAAAAGGTGAAGTTCTAAAAAGTTTCGTTTCATAAGCAGCTTTCACTCTGTCTTTTTCATAAATACTTAATTTGCTTTTCCCGTTCCTATGAAAACATTTTTTATTTCCATTATGGCCGTGAAAAAATATCAACTTTGCCGTTAAGTAAATTCAAACTTCAACCGGGCGTTTGCTGATCAACATTTCTTTACTCTCTTACAGAAGAGTTTATTAAACACACTTTCAAAACTTTCTTGACGTATTAATCACACTATGTATAGGTTAGATTATAATCTCCTTTTTCATCGTGTAGCGATAAAGACACTCCATGAAGGTTTTAGGGAGTCATTATGACCACGTTGAACCTTCTACACCATCATTCCTAGTTGTCGATTTTAGCTCAGCCAAGGTCCGCTAAACAGGATATGAAGTGCGTACAGGTATTTAATACATGACTTATCTTGTTTGGTTGATTTTCCGACAGGGTGGATAAATGATGTATATTGGAACGATTTTCCGTCATCCCTTGTCAAAATTGGGTTTTTGAGACAAAACCGGTTTCGGCGTTGTGCCATCGTCAGTGTCGATTTTCGTTCTGATATGTTTGTTGTCGTTTGTCCTGTATTTATAGTTCGTAGGTATATGAGCAGGTATTGTCAAATTGATGCTTGTGTATATTTAGTTATATGTATATGCTGTATGTTCATTCAGAACCGAGGGTGGTTTACTAATCGATTTGTGTGGCTGAATGGGGTAGGTAGAATCTGTGATTTTAGTCGTTTGACTTTCTTTGTCGGTTTTTTGTTTTGGTGTGTTAATTGTTTTGTGTTTATTTGATATTGTGTGTTTGTCTGTTGTTACCTGTGTGATTAAGTTGTTTCCTGTAAACAAGTTTTTAAAGGCTCGAATATTGTGTCAGAAATTGTGTTTATCTGTTCGTTTATTATTCTACCGTCGATTGTTTTCTGTTTGTAGATTTCCATGTTTTCGAGTACGCTGAGACGTCCGCCTTTTTCTTGTATGTGCAGAACCCTAACTGTTTTTATTGATGTTTGCTGGGGAACATTCATTCTCGACCATGTGATTCGCGAAGTTAGACTCGGGTATAATGTTTGGATTCCGTGTTTTTTTGTTGTAATCTCTAATATGTTCTCTGAACCTCGTTCTTATTTGCCGTCCTGTTTGTCCTATGTAAACTATGCTGGCATCCGCAGGTAAACTTGTATACGCCATGGCTGCTAAACGGATCCTCTGAGTTAATGTTAGTTCTTAGTTTTTCGTCCTAGATTGTTCGATGTTTTGAATGCTGTGTTAATGTTGTATTTTTAAAGAAGTTTGCCAATTTATATGTTGCTTTTCCAGTATATGTCATAGTCGTCCAGCTATTATTTCCTTTTCATTATTTTTTTTTGGTTCTCCATTTGTCCTTCTGAGCTTATCTACTAGTGCTTTTTTATATCCGTTGTTTGCAGCGATATTATATATGACCTCAAGTTTTCTCTTATATGCCCTCTTGTGTAAGCGGTGTGCTTTCAAGTCTATGTACCAAGTGCCTTAATGCTGCATTTTTATGCTGTTGAGGGTGATTTGAGGTATTGTGTATTATTGTATCGGTGGCCGTTGACTTTCTATATATGTCATAGTTAAATCTTTGGCTTCTTTATCAATATTTATCGTGAGGTCTAGATAGTTGATTCCTCCGTCTTTTTCGGTTTTCCATTGTAAATTTTATATTCCGTGCTGCTTGTTTTGCTACATATGGGTCCCCTTATGGGCATCGAATTTTTACGGTTCACCCAGCGGGTTAGGGGCTTAGAATAAACCCGTGGCAGGTATGTCTGCCGTAAGAGGCGACTAAAATACTAAATTGATTCAAGGGGCAATGTAGCGCAACCCTTTATAGCTTCCGAACCCAATTGTCACCTCACCTATCCATGGCGAATCCTGTTTCTTTTAACATCCGAGGCTCTAGCGACCCCAAGTCCTTATTGATGATGTGATCTGGCATCCGTTCAAAGGACCATCAACATCGAAACACTCCCCACGGGCCTCCGGGGAGTGTCTTCATCGCTACAATAACAACAACAATGGTAACGGTTTGCTAATGGTCTCAGACGTGTTATTAGTATACAAAGATGTATGTTCTTGACAGGTTTGCCGATGTGACGCACTTTTTCGACAGATGCAATGTTTTTATGGCGAACTTCCTCTTGAACTGGTTGTGGACACTGAGAGAGCCGAGAGCTATCTCCTTCAGTTAAAAAATGGGATTGAGTATGCTGTTGCTACTACATTCACCGTGGATTACCGACATTAAATGTAAAGAGTTTGATTTTTGAGAGGAGATTGTAGGGAATAATTTTAATGAGTCTCAAACGCGTTGGGAAAATTTTATTAAGGAAGGTTAGGTTGGGTTGACCTAACCGGTCAGCGAGGACGTAACAAAGACAAATGTAGTAAGGGTAGGGTGACGCTCGAGTACATCCGCAACGTTTCGTTTAAGGCAAAAAACCCTGAACGCAGACTCACCGGAGTCTGGGGCATCTTGAAGTATTGTTGCATAAGAGATCCCTGAGCAAAACGGAGTGTCTGCGTGTATGGGAGGGGGTTTGAGGGTTCTGTGAAGATTTGCTCTCTGTATTGCGTGTGTGTATAACCGGAGTAGTCGGACAGAGCGGGTTTAATTAGTTGGGGAATAATTGTATGAGGAAATGGGTTTGACGTAAGTGGGGCTGTCTCTACTACTCGATCGGTCGAGTGGTGAAAAAGTTGTCTGCTTTGAATAGCTTTAGAGGATGAAAGTTTAATAGTCTAAGTAGTTAGGGTGTTTTGGGGGCTTTCACGCCACTTCATGTTTTCTTTTACTTTTTTATTCTAATTTTTCTTGGCCACTAGTCCAGGGTAGATGGATACTATTTTTACGAAAGTTTGATCAAAGATTTTGAAGTTGCTACTACGTGAAGCAGATAAGCTAACGAAACTTGCTCCATTTTTTCTTATTGGGATGGGCTTTTCGAAGGCATTGTGGTGGTTGTGGTCGATACATAAATACCAAAGTAGTTTAACTTGAGTGTGGAGTAACATTACAACCAATTGCCACATCTTCAATTTGAACTAAAGTAAGCGAGTCTTGGGCGCTACACAAACGTTGCTTTGCACTGTGTGCATTATGAGGGTAGGCCGCCTGACGGGCAATACTTACGTCTTTGGCGACCGCCGTGGTGTGGGTAGTAGCGTGCTCCACCTATCACACTTAAAAACCCTGGATTCACGCAGCGCAGAAAGCAACACAAAAGTATTAGAAATAAGTTTTTTCAGCTAGAAGCTTTTCTAAGCGGGGTCACCGCTCGACAGTGATGTGGCTAGCACCTCGATGCTTTCTACCATGAAAGTCTTCTGAAAACTCATCTGTCTTGCAGATACCGTTCAGAGTCGACATAAAAACATATTGGGTACCGTCCGGCCAATTTGTAGGAAAAATTAAGAGGAGCAAGGCGCAAATTGGAAGAGAAGCTCGGCCTAAAATCCCCTTAGAGGTTATGTCGCCTAAAATTTTTTATACTCAGTTGAGCAGAGCTCACAGAGTATATTAAGTTTGATTGGATAACGGTTGGTTGTACATATATAAAGGAATCGAGATAGATATAGACTTCCATATATCAAAATAATCAGGATCGAAAAAAAATTTGATTGAGCCATGTCCGTCCGTCCGTCCGTCCGTCCGTCCGTCCGTCCGTTAACACGATAACTTGAGTAAATTTTGAGGTATCTTGATGAAATTTGGTATGTAGGTTCCTGAGCACTCATCTCAGATCGCTATTTAAAATGAACGATATCGGACTATAACCACGCCCACTTTTTCGATATCGAAAATTTCGAAAAACCGAAAAAGTGCGATAACTCATTACAAAAGACAGATAAAGCGACGAAACTTGGTAGATGGGTTGAACTTATGACGCAGAATAGAAAATTAGTAAGATTTTGGACAATGGGCGTGGCACCGCCCACTTTTACAAGAAGGTAATTTAAAAGTTTTGCAAGCTGTAATTTGGCAGTCGTTGAAGATATCATGATGAAATTTGGCAGGAACGTTACTACTATTACTCTATATGTGCTAAATAAAAATTAGCAAAATTGGATGAAGAACACGCCCACTTTTTAAAAAAAAATTTTTTTAAATTCAAATTTTAACAAAAAATTTAATATCTTTAATGTATATAAGTAAATTAAGTCAAAATTCAACTCCAGTAATGATATGATGCAACAAAATACAAAAATAAAAGAAAATTTCAAAATGGGCGTGGCTCCGCCCATTTTCATTTAGTTTGTCTAGAATACTTTTATTGCCATAAGTCGAACAAAAATTTACCAATCCTTCTCAAATTTGGTAGGAGCATAGATTCTATGACGGTAACTGTTCTCTGTGAAAATGGGCGAAATCGGTGGAAGCCACGCCCAGTTTTTATACACAGTCCACCGTCTGTCCTTCCGCTCGGCCATTAACACAATAACTTGAGCAAAATCCGATATATCTTTACTAAACTTAGCCCACGTACTTACCTGAGCTCACTTTTTCTTGGTATAAAAAATGGGCGAAATCTGACCATAACCACGCCCACTTTATCGATATCGAAAATTACGAAAAATGAAAAAAATGCCATAATTCTATACCAAACACGAAAAAAGGGATGAAACATGGTAACTGGATTGGTTTATTGACGCAAAATATAACTTTGGAAAAACCTTTGTAAAATGGGTGTGACACCTACCATATTAAGTAGAAGAAAATGAAAAAGTTCTACAAGGGCGAAATCAACAGCCCTTGGAATCTTGGCAGGAATACTGTTAGTGGTATTGCATATATAAATAAATTAGCAGTACCCGACAGATGATTTTCTGGATCACCTGGTCCACATTTTGGTCGATATCGCGAGAACGCCTTCACATATACATCTAAGGGCCACTCGCTTTTAAAACCCTCATTAATACCTTTAATTTGATATCCATATCGTACAAAAACATACCAGAGTCACCCCTGTCCCACCCTAATGGCGATATCTCGAAAAGGCGTCCACCTATAGACCTAATGCCCCCTCCCTCTTAAAATGCTCAGTAACACCTTTCGTTTGATACCCATATCGTACAAACATTCTAGAGTCACCCCTGGCCCACCCTAATGGCGATATCTCGAAAAGGCGTCCACCTATAGACCTAGTGTCCACTCCCTCTTAAAATGCTCAGTAACACCTTTCGTTTGATACCCATATCGTACAAACATTCTAGAGTCACCCCTGGCCCACCCTAATGGCGATATCTCGAAAAGGCGTCCACCTATAGACCTAATGCCCACTCCCTCTTAAAATGCTCAGTAACAGCTTTCGTTTGATACCCATATCGTACAAACATTCTAGAGTCACACCTGGCCCACCCTAATGGCGATATTTCGAAAAGGCGTCCACCTATAGAACTAAGGATTACTCCCTTTTAAAATACTCATTACCACCTTTCATTTGATACCCATATCGTACAAACACATTCTAGAGTCACCCTGGCCCACCCTAATGGCGATATCTCGAAAAGGCGTCCACCTATAGACCTAATGTCCACTCCCTCTTAAAATGCTCAGTAACACCTTTCGTTTGATACCCATATCGTACAAACATTCTAGAGTCACCCCTGGCCCACCCTAATGGCGATATCTCGAAAAGGCGTCCACCTATAGACCTAATGTCCACTCCCTCTTAAAATGCTCAGTAACACCTTTCGTTTGATACCCATATCGTACAAACATTCTAGAGTCACCCCTGTCCCACCCTAATGGCGATATCTCGAAAAGGCGTCCACCTATAGACCTAATGCCCACTCCCTCTTAAAATGCTCAGTAACACCTTTCGTTTGATACCCATATCGTACAAACATTCTAGAGTCACACCTGGCCCACTCTAATGGCGATATCTCGAAAAGGCGTCCACCTATAGAACTAAGGATTACTCCCTTTTAAAATACTCATTACCACCTTTCATTTGATACCCATATCGTACAAACACATTCTAGAGTCACCCTGGCCCACCCTAATGGCGATATCTCGAAAAGGCGTCCACCTATAGACCTAATGCCCACTCCCTCTTAAAATGCTCAGTAACACCTTTCGTTTGATACCCATACCGTACAAACATTCTAGAGTCACCCTTGGTCCAGCTTTATGGCGATATCTCGAAAAGGCGTCCACCTATAGAACTAAGGATTACTCCCTTTTAAAATACTCATTACCACCTTTCATTTGATACCCATATCGTACAAACACATTCTAGAGTCACCCCTGGCCCACCCTAATGGCGATATCTCGAAAAGGCGTCCACCTATAGACCTAATGCCCACTCCCTCTTAAAATGCTCAGTAACACCTTTCGTTTGATACCCATATCGTACAAACATTCTAGAGTCACCCCTGGCCCACCCTAATGGCGATATCTCGAAAGGGCGTCCACCTATAGACCTAATGCCCACTCCCTCTTAAAATGCTCAGTAACACCTTTCGTTTGATGCACATATCGTACAGACACCCCTGGTCCACCTTTATGGCGATATCTCGAAACGGCGTCCACCTATGGAACTAAGGATCACTCCTTTTCAAAATACTCATTAACAGCTTTCATTTGATACCCATATCGTACAAACACATTATAGAATCACCCCTGGTCCACCTTAATGGGGACATCTCGAAAAGGCGTCCACCGATAGACCTAAGGCCCACTCCCTCTTAAAATGCTCAGTAACACCTTTCATTTGATACCCATATCGTACAAACAAATTCTAGAGTCAGCCCTGGTCTACCTTTATGGCGATATCCCTAAATGGCGTTCATCCATAGAACTATGGCCTACTCTCTCTTAAAATACTCTTTAATACCTTTCATTTGATACACATGTTATACAACCACATTCCAGGGTTACCCCAGATTGATTTTCCTTATTTTGTCTCCATAGCTCTCAACTGAGTATGTTATGTTCGGTTACACCCGAACTTAGCCTTCCTTACTTGTTTTATTTACGTTTGCCAAAGCATCGCGTGTCACCTCCATCGAGGAATACTTTATTTTAGAGTATTGTGAAGCTAAATTTCCCTGGGGCTTGTATTTTCGGTCCCCGGTTTGGTGAGCGAGAGCACTACCTCTAAAGCACGAAACTGATTTATGTTGGTAAAAAGTTTAAGTTATTTAAGAGCTACATATATTGCTTATTTGAACAGAGCCATATATTTAAAGGAAAACAATAAATTTGGGTTCGACTGCCAATTATAAATATTTATTAATAATTCCACTGTAGTATTAGAAAATTTTTACGAGGTTTCTGTCTTTCGAATAAACTTCTATGAAAAGTAGTTGACTGTATTGTGACAGTGCATGTCAAATGTAAATTATGATTACTGTTTAATAGCACATAACTTAAGTTTATAAGAATAATAGTTGTAACACCAACAATTAATACTGATTTTTATTTTAACTGGCAAATGTATTGAAACACAATTTATATTTGTATGTATTAAAAAGTTGATTTTCAAATATGGATTCAATAAGCCTTTATTCATATTACTTACGAGCAATGTTTTTGATATGTTGAATCTAAATATGTTTGTATACTCATTTAAAAAACTCTCTATAAGTCTACTTATTTTTTGTTATAAATATTAATTCATCATGATCATTTATAGCTAAATCCTCGGCAAGAATCAAAAGTAAAAGAAACAGAAACAAAGTTCAACGTCGTTAAGTTACTGCCAATGCAATCATACAAGCGAAATAGCCTCCTTAAACAGCTTTACTTACAAGCTATCACATGTATATGTATATATGTGAATTAAGTAAATTATATACAAACGTACACCACTTCTTATGGCTTCTAAGTGGACCAATCAGAAGAGTTGCCGCAAAATGTTAAGCGCCAGCAATAAAGCAAAAAAAATGAACACATAAAAAAGAAAACCAACAAAACAAGCGAATACAAGAAAAAATGATAAAATCTTGACTGACAACACTTGAGTGACAGCTGAAGCACTGAGTCAAATTGTTGGCTTCCTATATTTAGAATCATTTTTGGTGACAAAGAATTGTTGGATTTTTTCTATTAACTCTTGACAGTTTGCGGTTTATGTTGAGGTTTTTATTTAAGAAAATTTTGACATTTGACATACAAATTGAATTTATTTTTTATCGAAAAAGAGAGAAAGGCTTAAAGTAGTCTGTGAATGTTACTTGTGGGTTTGGTAAGCATAAGGGTCATGACATTAAATAATATTGGCTTAAAATGAAACAATAGAACACACCAGCGTTAGGAAGTAAAATTATTGCCGATAAGCGTTTAAAAAAAATCATATTACCAAACTAGTAAGAGGTCAATTATTCTGGGACTATGAAAACAGGAAACGAAATAGTACCATATAGGTGTTTTTATCGTTGTTAAGACTACGTTGATTTAACAACTGCAACCAGGCTCGGTGCCTCGAGGCAGCTTGAGCGCCGACCCATACGGCCATAGTAGTATAGCGGCATCAATCACAAGACGAACAGACTACCTGATTCCCTATCTGCGCTTCGAGGGAGATCTTAAGGCCACAACAGAGGTGGACGGTTGGTGCAAGGGTGCTCAAATGGCGGACGAGGCGATAAATGTGTACACAGATGGTTCCAGAGTAGTGGCAGGAGTAGGGTCTGCGGAAATGCTGACCCGGAAATAAACAGATCCTACAGGCTGTCAGATTACTGTAGCGTTTTCAAAGCGGGAAATAATAGCCGTAACCAAAGCAGGAGAAACACTGGAAGAGAATCAGGGCTGTCATGGAATCCAAGTCGGTTTTGCGTTTTGTCGGAATTACAAACCAATATTGATTTAAATTGGTGTCATAAAACCGTATTGGTTTGCTCGTTTCGAATGTAAATAAAAGCGATGTTCGAATCAGCTGTTTTGCGGTGCACCGGCAATTTTGATGTTAATTTTTTTGGCAAAATTTTATAAAATAATTGTTTTGTGCATCTAAACAGAAACAAACCAATTTATTGACATCAAAATGGCATCAGCAGTTGTAGCATTTATATTATTGGAAGAAGAAAGTTGCGAGAAGGTCAAAAGGAAAACTTTGAGAGATCGCAGCAATCCAATTGAGTTGCCAGAGACAGCGTCATTAAAACTATATCTTAATGTGGGTTTTTACATATTTATAGTGTATTTGCAGTTACATTGATAACTATGGCATAAACAAAGAGGCTTTCCGAATGGTATTGGACACCATTGAAGGACGCTTAACCCGATCGAAAGTTCTGCCAGTGCATCAACTAGCAGCTACGTTACGATTTTTAGCTTAAGGACCCTATCAAAGATCAGTTAGCAAGGATTCTAGCATGAGTGTAGGTAGAAGCACGGTGTCAACGATTTTGGATGATGTGCTTGTGAAGCCCTTCGCCATATCTGGATGTTTCTCCATAAATTCAGTCAAAATACTGTTTGCATTACATTTTTATGCTTTCCCCTGCTAAGAATGAAAACATATGTAAATTTACATTTATTTTTATAAAATAAACCTTTATTTACTTACATTTTTAGAAAATACTCAAATGCAAAAGACATACAACTAGGAAAAAATGAAATCCGACAGCATTTAACTGACTGGATTGTTTCCGATAGAAAAATCGATATTATCGGATGCTGTGACACCTAAAACCGACACTAATTCCAATTCGAACATTAAACCGATAACATTGGATTTCATGATACCAAAGTAATTTTTTGTCGTTTTTAAATCCGATTCCGACAACAATTGGATTCCATGACAGCCCTGAATAGCTTAAGCTGCAACCGTGTTAACTTTTATATTGACAGTCAATCAGCAATTAATGAATTAATCTCACATAAAACAGCATCCAAATGCATGTTAAAGTGTAAGCAGTATCTGGGGAGAATCGAGACAGGGAGAAGCATACATCTGTATTGGGTCCCAGGGCATATGGGATAGATGGGAATGAAAAATCAGATGAAACTAGCTAAAAAGGACGCATCCCTTGAAGCTTGCTCCGTAGGCGTCCCAATAGGACTGAGTGAGATTTACGAGGGCGAAAGGTGCACACGGTCAACCAAGCAGGAAAAGCGTGGGTTCAAGCGCGGGGCTGTAAAGTGTCGAAAATTATGTGCAGGTCTTACAGCCTTAGACTAGCATATTTGCTTCTATCATTAAAAAGAGAGGACTGTAGACTCATGACAGGTATTCTGACTGGACACTGCCTTCTGGCATCATATGCCTTTAAATTAGGCTTGTTCAGTGATAGCAGATGTTGGAAGTGCGGGTTGGAGGAGGAAAACGATCGAGCAAGTTCCATGCTCGTGGCCTGTGCTTGCCAGGTTAAAACTCCAGCTATTAGGAGTGATGCAGATGTCAGATCAAGAAGCAGCAAGTGGCTTAAGCTCTAGAAAGCTTCTAGTATTTGCCAAGAGGACGGAGTTATTTTATAACATAGGTCCTGGTCTTTGATATGGTTTTTTCAGTTTGGTCGTTATGGCAATCTTCTGGTAACACTCCGGACTCATTCAGTCTATGTGAGGTCCTGATGGACCGGCCAGTTCAACCTAACCTAACCTAATCAAATTCGGACGCCACCTGCGATTGCAAGTTAATCTAGTAAATTTTGATGGTTCAAAATTTAGTTGAGCTTAGTATTAGATGAGTTTGGTGGAAGGGTCTTGCAAAGATGGCATAGTTTTGATTATTGTGTGTAAGCATATTCCACCGCCTATTTTTAAGTTCTTTCAAAGCAAAACGCGCTTTTCGAGGTAAGTAGCTTACATTAGTTTTCTGAAGTAGTGGATATTATATTAACTGGACGGTAGTTTATAAGAGACAAACAAAATTGGCTTATTTATTATAAACTTTACGATCAGGCTAAATAGCTTTTTTACATTTTCCCAGTTCTGCATCAAGCATATCGTCATTAGTGTGAAGGAGCATGACAGGTGATGTAGTCCTCAGACGCTTGTATAGTAAGACCTCTGCTTATGTACATATGTAGGGGTGGCCTGGGCACCAAGAGCAGATTGCCTTTATTGACGTTTGTCCATTTTACCATATACTGCCTCAGTGTGAGTTATAAGCGGCATAATTAACTGCAGCACAAGTTATCTCCTGGCTTCAACGGGTGTGTGAATGGGGCCGAGATTCTTAACTTCCGTAATATGGCATAAACATTGGTAACTACCCTTTTGACAATGTCACTATAAGTAAGTTTACAGTTCACTATAAAACCTAGACTTTTAACTCTGTCCACAAATGTAAGTGGACTAGTTCCAATATACAAAGCAGGAATGGTAATATCATATAAGTACTACACTATGACATATATGCAAAGCATAAGACTTAGATGCATTCAAACTCAACGAATTTTCACTAGCCCAAACAGAGATTGCAGACAGATCGTTATTAATTTTGAAACAAAAATCTTCAACAAGACCAATACAACTTTCAAATGCAATTGCATGTCATCGGCATATGCATGAATATTGACATACTGGCACACATCAAAAATATCATTCACAAAAATACTAAATAGAAGTGAACCAAGGATCGACCCCTGTGGTAAGCCAGCATACACAGGTTTTAACTTCGACAAAGACTTTCCTAACTTCACTTTCGCATCCTATCCTTAAGATAACCTTACTTGTAAGTTTTGGTAAAACTCTCTACGCTTACGCCACACGTACATATATAGCCAAATATGTACGAAATTAAATAAATAAGTTATGAAAATCTGATTGAATAAAAATTGAATACTAATCTTAATTAACTAATGAGATTGATTTAAATTAATTTGGTTTTGACTATTCTTCGCTAATAGAGTTCAAAGAAATTTAGGTCATATAAAACACAAATGGCCAATGTTATTTATCTAAAGCTGAAACATTTTATATATACAAATTTTCATTTTAATAATGATCGAGTGATAATAAACTGAAGAATTTAACTGACAAATTAAAGCATTGCTTGGTTAAACACTCAGTTTTGTAGTTTAAATAATATGAATATATTGAGCTGGCAATAAATTTAACTTTTAAAGTTTTTGGCCAAGCTTTTGGCATAAGTATTGCTATACGATGACAGTTATGAAACTTTGCAACTTGTTTCCCACTCAGTAGAGGTTTTCCTTTGCCCCTGCTACCGAACTTGGGTCGCGATAGTACTATTTTTGGGACTAGATCGACTTGATCTAGTGAGCTTTGGTATTTTAATTGTTTTCAGCTCAAAGTTTTATTTGACTGAAAAAGCTTTATCTGATTTGAAAAAAGTTTCGTTAATTTGAAGAAAACTTTAAATATATCAGAAAATGCTATATTTGCGTAAAGTTCATGTAGCTCATAGTTAAACCTCCATCGCATATAAAAGCAAAGGGTTGACGTGTGTCGTTTTGCTTATCATAGCTCTATCGTGGATGTGGTGGCTTGTGATATCTGGTCGATAGTTGAAGCATTACGTTATGCTATGTGTGGACTGAAGTCCCTGTAAAGTAATACAGCTCTGCCAAATTACGGTGAGCAACACCACCAGCTCAATAGGATTGGAAGGACTCTCCGAGCATTTGTAACCAAATGAGGCTTCATTCAAGGCCACTCCCTTTCGTGTGATTTCTTCAAGATATGTTGGAGAAGATATTTCTAGCAGCAGAACTATACTGTGATGTTGTTGTTGTTGTAGCAATGTTTCGCCCCACCTAATAGCTGCGATCGATCACAAATTGTCATCATATCCTCTAACGGGAGTCCAAGAAACTTGCTGTTCGACAGGGTGGACACATTACAATTAAAGGAGATGGTTGGTGTCATGTGGGGACACATTGCAAGCGGGGCATACATTTTGTATGTCGGGGTGATTCTGGATATGTAAGAGTTTAACCTGTTACAGTATCCAGAACGAAGATGAGCCAGAGTGACTTCGGCAGTTCCCTGGGGAGTATGTGTTTTCTCTTCGCGCAAGTTTGGGCACTGTTGCCTGAGTACTGGATTCACCGGGCAATTCCCGGCATAAAGTTCTGACGCCTGTTTGTGGAGTTCACCAAGGACTGCTTTGTGTTTTTTGCTTCATACGGCAGAGTTCTCAGGTACCGTATTTCCTCAAAATGCTTACGGTGATACTCCTTAAGTCCCTAGGCGGTGTTGGCTCATCAATAAGATGTCTGTTGGGATGCCCAGGTATCTGGGTATTCAACAGAAACTGTTTGGTTAGCATCTCATTTCTCTCCCTGATGGAGAGTATTCTCGCCTCATTATGTAGATGGTGTTCTGGGGACATAAGAAGACAGCCGTGGCGGTTCTGAGCGCAGTATTTTGGCAGGCCTGTAGCTTCTTTCAGTGGGTAGTTTTTTAGGCTTGGCGACCATATAGGGGACGCGTAGCACACAAACGGCTGGCCAATTGCCTTTGATGTGGCAATGAGCGTTTCTTTGTCTTTTTCCCCAAGTACTGCCAGCAAAGGAATTTGAGGATTTTATTGCGGCTCTGGATTTTCGGAAAAATTGCAACTGCGTGCTCACCAAAATGTAGATCCTGATCAAACGTCACACCCAAGATTTTGTGGTGTAGGACAGTCGGTAGCGTAGTGCCATCGGCGTGGTATATTCAAAATGGTCGACATTTGGGACGTCAAGTTGTAAATAAGGTCGCGGATGATTTAGTAGGTGATAATGCCAGGTTCGCGAGGCGAAAAAACTGGAGAGATCACGGAGGTAGCCGTTTCTTCTGTTGGAAAGCTCATCGATCACTAAACCGTGATGGTACAATCTATTATAAAGCGTACAATAATTGATGTATGCTAAGTGATATTGATATTATTGGCCTTAACAAAACGCGCTGTGAGTTCTGCCTTCTGCTGTATTAGAAAAAGAAGCAAAAACGTGGGTCTTGCGGTAAATGAGGATAGGACAAAGTACTTTCTGTCATCCAAGAAAAATGCGGCGCACTCGCACTGGCAGCCACAACATTGTTGACGGATATAAATTCGAGACTGTATAGGATTTCGACTATTGGGAAATAGCATTCAGAGCAAAAGCAATGTCAGCTTAAAAATCTAGCGGAGAATACTCTTGCCAACAAGTGCTACTGGGACTGAGTAGGCAATTGCAAAGTTAAGCTCTCTCTCGACGAAAAAAAATTACGGTCAACAAGTTGCTCATCATAGTTGTACTGATGTGTGGCATGAATCATGGACGGTGTCGAGAAGATGAAATGGCTCTGTGACTGTTCGAGAGAAAAGTTCTGCGGAAGATGTACGGTACTTTCTGTGATTGCGACGGCGAGTATCGAACGAAGTATAAGGATGAGTTTTACGCAGATATGACAATAGTATAGCGAATAAAAACCGAAAGGCTACGCTGGCTATGCCATGTTATACGAATGGACGAAAACGCTTCGGCCAAGAAAGTATTTCAGTCAATACCGCAGTTGAAGAAAGACTTGATCTTTCTTGGTGCTCCCAATTAGCGTCAGTTATCGCGAAACATTATATAATGATTAATGATGCCAATGTGAGTCAAAGCATTAACCTGCCTTAGCGTTTCACTCCTTCACACAGTTTGCTTGATAGATTCTCATATGAGTATGCTAAGCTGTTGTACATTTCGTGGTGGCCACGGCGCGCACCCACGAAATTGCAGAAGAGTTAGTTTAGCCGGAAAAACGAGAGAATAAAAACACTAAAAGGATTCGATTAATTCAGGGATTACAATGGGTTGTATTACATGTGTTTAAAGAAAACAATAAGTGTGATGGTAAATCAACAATGTGAAATATATTATTAAAATCTTTGAAAAAGATTAGCACTTATGTGACGTGAGATAACGTGTCACCTTTGCTGGCTGCTGGATCGAAAGAGGACGAGCCTATATTGGCAATATAACGCGACGAACCCATCGATACAGCTCCTTCGTTGGGTTTCCCGGCAACAAAGTTGCTAGAACCGCGGCTCACAGCTGTAAAAGTATAAATACACATACGTACTACCATCACATGTACTTATAATAATTGTACTTACAGTGCATCTAATTTCGAAAATCATTTTTTATGTACAAAAAAGTTTTTGTTTTAATTCATTCATATATTTTATTAAATTTTTTAATTTTTTTTATGATCTCAGTATATTAAATAAGTATCGCATACGAATTCTTCTTCTTCTTAAATTTTATATCACAAATTTTTAATTTATTCTATGCATACATCCTTTATACAAACTATGCATACTTTTTATATTTACAAACATTCTTATATAAGGTGTTTAATTGCTAACGAAATCACACAAGTATTATTTTTTATATTTAAATTGCTTACATTTTTTAATTTTGTGACTGTTAGAGATATGTCGTTTATATCGAATATACTAATAAATTATTTATCATCACCATATCGGCGTTTGAGTGGAATAAACCATTTATCTTCAAAAAACTCTGGAAATAAGTGGAATTTATTTCTAAAGATCTTCTGAGGTGCATTATTCTGAAATATTTCGTTTATAGGATAGTTTTTATATACAACAGCCGTGCTTTTTTTACACGTTACATATATAGTCTACGTTTTGTGGGTAAAAAAACGCTTACCTCACTTATAACGTTGATATTTTAGTTGCATCTGAGTATCAATGCGTATTGAAATTTTAGGAGTGCTAATTTTTGCCTGCGCAGTAATTTCAGAAGAGTGAATAACACGTTTACGCTTACAGTCCAGACAAAGTTTAGCGGATAGTTATTTATTATTTATTTATTATTTCAAGTCCGTCGACAAACTATGGTCGGCTGCATAATATAAAAGATAGTAGAAATATACAACTCCAAAGATAAAATTTAAGATATATCGGAGATTTCAACATGTTATATTTACACAAAACAAAGAAATATTAATGAAATTACTATTTAATTTCAAAATATAATAATATTAAGAAATATGATTAGAAATAAGATCTATGCCGAAATCTTAATACTGGCGGAATGCATCAGATTCCGCTTCACAATGATTTCGGAATGCAGTGGATTCCAATCTTCCTCCCTGTTGGAATCAACAAGATTCCAATCAGCATGGTCATGGGAATCCGGCAGTGCTAAGAGTAGTGTAATGAGGATACAGAACATCACAAGGCTAAAAAAGTACATGACCTGTGTTGTTGGAATGCAAACCGGATTCCAATCGCTCGATGGCTGCCCATAAGTTTATACTGCCGGAATGTAATACGATATTGTATACAGATGTAAAAAACAAACACAGCTAATATCTCAAAGAGACCGTGCCGTCGGTAGTTGAGCTAGAAACTGAGAAAGTCTAACTAATTTAGTATTTTGGTCGCTTTTCGATTGCGGAATTTATTTCGTATTTTTTATATAATTTGGACACCAACATGCTACTTAAAGGGGTCGCATTTTTGCTTTAGCATTATATGGCTTAGCTATAAATACTTCTAAAAATTTTACCAAATGTGTGGCACTTTTTTATTTCTCCATTCTATATCATTATTTGTCTGTATTTAAAACAAATAAAATTATAATTTTGAAGAAATAATGTGTGATTTTATACGTTAAATATAAATTGAAATGCATAAAATTCAATGAATATATATGTAAATAGCAATCATAAACTTCTGCATACAGTGTGGCTATTTAGTACAATCAGTCGTGCGTTAGTTTGCATTGTTGCGTGTATTTACATATATCTTCATACAATACTTTGAAGAAAATATGTATGTTACTGTAGTTGCGTTCCAATGAAGCCTGATCAGATACCGAGAAAAGTTAAACATGTAAACGCAACAACAACGTTCTGATTCTTAAATTTATCTGAATCAATTTCGGATCCACAAGGTGGTTCTATTGCTTTGGTTTTTGTGGAAAATCTTTAAGAGCTAAACCTTTTAGTTAGTGCATACACTACCTTATGCGATATTTACCAAATTTTTTCTACTCTAAAGCCCATAATTTTTACTTTAAGTCTGAAAACAAATTTTGAGGGCCGCAAAGTACTAAATTATATGTGATTAGTACTCTTAGTTTTCTTAAGAGCAAAACCCCATACAATTTTATATTAGTTTGATGGTTTGTTTTCAGTTTTAAGTAATATTTTATGGGGCGACTAGGGAAAAAGTTTGTAAACAACGGGCATCCTCTTATGTGTACACAAGAGTTAAGTGCTGCCCAAACTTCATAGTACTGATCCAGATCGTTCCAGTGAGATTTGATCATGATCCAGAGCTGGATAGCTCATTGGAACGCCCTATATATACGTTTTTTTAACAGCTCGTACATGTCTTGTGTATATAACATTTTCTTGGGTGGAGTTAGCAGTTAGAGTGTAAGCAATCCCTGGAAAGAATCGGCATAGGAAGAAACATACAACTATTTTGGGTCCCAGGACATATAGTAAAAGAGGGGAATAAAAAGCGTATGAGCTAACTAAAAAGTTCTTGCTCCGTGGACATTCCAACAAGATCCGACGAGGTTAAAGAAGGCGAGAGTTGCACACAATTGACCAAGCGGAAAATACGTGGACTCAAGCGCGGGGCAGTAAAGTGGTGAAGATCATTTGCAGGTCTTACATCCTTAGACTAACAAAGTGACTCCTTCATTACAAAGAGAGAACTGTAGGCTCATGACGGGTATTGTGGCTGGACACTGCAGACACTGTGAAAGCAGATCTAGGAATTGCTTGCCAGGCTAAAACTCAAGCTATTAAGAGTGATACGGCTGTCAGATTTAGAAGCGGCAAGTTGTATAGGTCCTAGAAAGCTTATAGCATTTTCCAAGAGGACGGAGTTATTTTATAATATAGGTTCTGATTTTCGAAAGCGGTTTTCACTTTGGTCGTTAAATAAACTTATGGTCACACGATGGGCTCATATAATCTATGTAACGTTTTTTTGGACCGGCCAGCTCAACCTTACCTATCCTGAACGTTTTTACTGCCATCCTCTACAATATTTTCGAAATGACATTGGATATAGGATGATATCTTAATTATGCATTAAACTAGTAATGGAAAACATTTGTAAAATTTGTGTAACCCTAAGATATGAAAGAGTTGAAGTGAAAGAAAAACTCACGGCTTTTACGGTAAACATCATTTGAGAAATGAAGGGATATTCGAACACTACTGCTATCTTGGAAGATGAGATGATTTGTTATAACCACATGCTGAGGAATGGCTCGAAATTATTATAGCTGTCTTCAGAACTAACATGTACACACAAATACAACAAAACAATCTAGATTCCACGGAAACCTGATCAGATTTTGCGCTTGTGTTATACGTTTGAGGAAGAAACTCAAAATGAAAGATTTGATGCAGTAACCCGCAATGCATGGAAAGTTTAAAAACGGTTATTAGGACAGGTTTCTGTATTTCTTGAGCTAACTTTTCGGGTGCCGAGCTTTGAGTTCGACAACACGTGCATTCAGAGGCAGATGCCTCTATCCACTCAGCCCTTTCGATGCCCCGCTTTGGGAGAATATTAAGGGGGTTGTGCCTTAAAAAGTGCAATAATATATTGTGCTTTAAATTAAATATCTTCACTTTAAATATAACCGCAAACTTTTTAAGAGAAAAAGGTGCTTTGTTTTGAATAAATATATATAATTGTAACGGATTAAGCGTTCTCGAAATGAGAACTTTTTTACAAGTCCTCTGCTACCACGGTACGCGTATAAAGTCTTAAAAACTTGCTCCGGCTGAGACGCTAATTGAAAGTCTGATTTTCGAAGCTATGAGTATCTCCGGACTGCCCAATTCAATATCTACTGAACTGTATATCGATATATTAATACCTAAATCTAAGAGCAAATACTTTATTTATATTTAAAATTACTTTAACGCATATGGGAGAGCAGTCAGTTTTAGGCGTTTTCTAAACATTACGATTATGAGTTGATCGATGTTTTGATCTGGGTGTACGATTACTCTGGAAATGAAAGCATCCAACTTAGGAGAAAAATATATGGGAAATCCGCCAAACTTTGGTTTTTTGGAGAAAAATATTTTTTTTTGAACATGGTATCACGCAAATATCTTTTTGTTAGGAACATTGAGGGGTAAATTGGGAGCTATAGTGCATCGCCGATACTCGTCTTACACAATGCCTCAAAAAGATATAGTCAAAAGATCGAGCAAAATATATATAAATTGAGGTCGCAATGTTAAATATACATTTATTCAACACTTCTGTACCGTTATATAGAAATTTTAACAAAATATGGAGATATATGCAGCTGTTACCTATGTAATTTGTTTGATAAACGAGACCGGTTTTGTAGATATCGGTAAAAATATAAACCGATAACGGCCAAATATCTTTTACTGCCAAAGTTTGCAACACATTCATTTTAACACCTTTCTACCGATTCTTTTGAAACATTAAAAACATATCGATATGTGAACGAGTTTATGTTTACGTAAAAAAGTTTTAATACCCGAGATCAGGTTTTGGAGATATTGATAAAATATAAACCCGGAAAACCTTAATTCTTTTTCCTAATTAAACACTTCTTATCCGATTGTGTTGAAATTTTATCAGATATATTTAGGTAAATTTTGTTGATACCCGAAACCCGGTTTTAGAGATATCGGCAAAAATATGAAACCGGTAACCGTCAAATATTTCATACCCGTTTGTTAATTTTTCTCTACACCACAGTAGTATACCATCAATTGCCTCATCTGGAATATTCACGCAAAGAAAGTTATTGATGTTTGTACATGGGGCAAATATACGAAATTTTCGCCAAAATTGCAATCGTCAAAAGTGTAGACAAATTAATTTTTGTACCAAATTTGTGTTTCTTTTTCATTTACTTTTAAATAAAACCTGGTTATTTCTACACTTTTTGATGATTGCCAATTTTTGTCGGAAATTTCGTATATTTGCCCCATGTACAAACATCAATAACTTTCCTTGCGTGAATATTCCAAGATGAGGCAATTGATGGTATACTACTGTGGTGTAGAGAAAAATTAACAAATGGGTATGAAGTGATAAAAGTAAAATTGTAGCTGTGCCCACAAAAAAACATGCTCCTGAAAAAAAATTTACGCAACCAAGTGCTTCCACTTTTCTGCCTCTACCTTCAAAACTGAAAGGGGCACATCGAATTTGAAGCCCTAGGTATTTTAGTCCCTGATAAGCTATTATCGTGCATAATCCAAATTTCAATACTCAGTTGCCTCAAAAGCTATAAGCAAAAAACTCTCAATATTGAAAATGACAAAAAAAAGTATCGCTATTTTATTGATGATAGTTTTGAGTATTGGAGGGGCACATTAATTTGCTCATACGTTTAGAATCTCCGTCTCAAAAACAACATGTCAGTTAAATTCCATAGCGTTTCAGCGATGCCTCAAAATTTTATCGAAAAAATTCCAAAAGATCAAGGGTATCGCTTGAAAAAGTGTAAAAATCGACGTTTTTTACGTTTCGAAGTTCTGCAAAAACTTACTATCAACTTTCTTGATTTTTAAATCATCGGATCGGATAGTCAAAAGGTCAAACTTAATGTCCTTCTACCTTTTTTTCTGGCCTTAAGTTTTTTGCCCGTGTGTAAAACACGAGTATCCAAAAAAGTATAAAAGTTTTTGGGATTTGCCCATATAACGCAGTTTGGCTACTCAAGCATAATATTACGATCTGCCTATATATACGCCCGAGAAAAATCAGTCATCTAATAATGTTATCAACTCTTTCCACACAGAATTAAGCCTCTTCTAATACAAGTCCGGTACTATAATGGACATGAATGAATCAGACGTGCTTAGTTGGCGATACCCAACGATACTTTCTCAAAAACCTAGGCAATTAAGAAGTTGGTAATGGATCGCAAACTCGAACAGTATAAAGGAACTTCATATATTATAATATTAAGATAACTTAGCTATTAGATAGGAAAGATATCAAACACGGACATCTGAACTACTTCGTGAACTACGCTAAACTCGATTAATTTAATTCTGCTCGAAGCCTATTGACATTTTACAGAAAGTGCGAACAAAAACAGCAAGAAATATAATGAGGGGCATTGTTAAGAAAAAATTAGATCATTAATATTAGAAGAAGTTACACTATACTCAAATATATGCACTCGTCGTTCAGCTTAAGTTTTAAAGCAATATCCATGAATAGAATTGAAAATCTACTCGTACAAATGAGCTCTTTTATAGCAGTTCTGAAATTTTATTGACTTACAACGGCGGTCCCAGGTCACAGCGTTGTACCCGGGAACTGTGCTGCCGATGAACTAGCGAGGATGGCTACTGAACAGACAGAGTTAAGCCAGCTGAAGGACATTGCTCCCCTCTTGTTGCGTGCAAATACTGGCTAACATCATTTTTCACCAAGAAAGCAAATTCCAGATGGACGCTGAAACCCAAACCAATCTGTCCTCGCATAAGTGGGATCCGAACTAGGTTCTTCATTAAACTCAACCGTCTCTCCCTAGGTCCACTATCGGGATACTAACGGGCCACTGCTTGATGGGAATACACGGCAAATGCATAGGAATTCCAACTAACGATTTTGTTGGGATGAAGGGGAGATAGAAAGCGTCGAGGACTTCTCTGTATATGCCCTGCTCTAGTCAGTATACGTATGGAATGTCTGAATAAGTATTTCATCGACTGCTTAGCAGAACTTGCCTCTGTGGAAATCGAAATATTCTACGTTACATCAGAGGAAAAACTGCTTCAAATTCTTACACATCTAAAGGAGGAAGGGCTATCGCAAGGGCCAGCCGGCCTAAGTATGTCCCTCACATTGCCTGGGGGCAGCCACTTTAACCTAACCTAACCGACAACGGCGGACAAAATAAATGACGAGTGAATTCGGAATGCGCCCTGCGCGCTGAGAAATCCACGACTAAATAGTGAATCACTGGATCTTCAATCAGGTATAGTATAATTTTTAATTAAAAACGGAGGGGGATTAAAATAGTGACAATTAAAATTAGTTCATACCTTATATTTAGTGTTACACACTCACACAATTACAGATATTTAATATGGATTTTAACTGCTTATCAGTCTTTAACATAAGTAATATATGACGATTATATGTACAAAACTTATAGTTATGACTTTACAGTGACTTTTTCAAAGCGCTTAAATTTTCCAAGCAACCACATAAAAATTTATATAAAATCTATTTACATAAATAACTCCTAAAACATACATAATAAATTTTTTAATACCTTTTTACATATATTAAGCACCTTACTATTTAAGTTTTTGTATAAGTCTTTTCTCCTAATTCATCAACACACAATCACTATCTAGCATTCATCAGCTGTTTACAGTTATCCCTTGCCCCAGCACCCGATCATACGATCGATAAGTATTTTAATTGATTTATCGGGTAGCGTCGGTAATACATCGCGCACCTCTTCGCTTGTTGTTTGTTCGAATAATTCACGTAGTTTACGTCCCGCACCAGCTTCACGTAGCTGACGCAGTGCGCGTATTGTGGGTTCACGAAAAACGCACAAATTATTTAGCAATAAACCATGGTAGGCCTCATATTTCTTAAGCAATCGATAACCATGCAACAAACCGGATTCGTTATCGAGAAATATCAGCAACTGAGAGCTAGATTGACATGCTAAATTATGCGCTGGCGCAGCCATAATTTCCGCATTCCACTGATAGTTGTAGAGATTGTTGACAACACGATCGAGATTCGCGATCAAATAATCGAAAACAATCAAATCCGACCATTGCGCAAGTTCGACCAGGCGCTCAAGCGCGAGCGAATTGGGTGTTATTGTTATATTAGTTTTCGAGTCTAGCGCATTTCGTAATTGTTTCACACTATATGATGGGTTTGTCTGCTTGCTATTTACGTCACTTTCTTGCGGCGCCATCAACGACGTTGTAATATTCCATACGTCATATTTATTTAAATGACGATCGAGCGGTTGAAATGGTTGTGGTATACCAGCAGGCTCTAAATTTGGTAACCAACGCGTTAACACTACAGGGCGCATTTGCTTCCATTGCGCTTGCGTTATATCTCGCACTACATTCGACCATTTTTCAGATTCTACATTTACTGTGAGTACAGCGCTAGGCGCTAGATTGCTCATGTTAAGTAGACGTCCTAGGTAGAAAGAGAAAGTTCACCTTGTATCTGATCGGTGTTTTGACGATAGCGCGCACAAGCGCGTGTGCCATCACTAAAGATTAGTAGACGATTTTGCATACGCCCACATCCCTGCTCAGACGTTGCACAGCTGTTTGTGATGCAACGTAAGCATTCCAATCGCGTGTGTCTTGCGCGCTGAAACCTTGTGGCAGCGCGCGTTCTACCAAATCACCCCAATAGATATGCGCGCGTATGATGCTGGGTGTTGGCGCTTCCGCCGTGAACTCAATTTTTGCACGTTGGGGCGTTGTAACACTTTTTGACCGTGCAACAATTTAGGTACGCGTTTCTCTGCGGTTTGTTGAAGAACTTCTTGCTCGTTTTGTCGCATTTGTTGATAGTCGCGTTATTGACGGATTTATGCAGCGCGTAGCCAGCAAATTTTTTCCGCGCTTGTTGGCGCGCTATCACTCAATATATCAGCGGTCTCAATTTTTACTTGGCGTTCATTGATAAAAGCTACTGTAAAGGACTGAGTGTGCTGCGTTAAGCTCAGCGCTAGTAGCAGTTGCTGCTGTACGATTTATGCGCGTTCGTTGCGCTACCTCAAATGTTGTCTTAAATCTGCTAAACTTTTTAAAAGCGCATTGTTATTTGTATTATGCGTGACGCTAATCATAGGCGGTACGGTTTGGGGAGTGCTGGAGATGTTTATGTTGAATACATTACTCAAATCCAGTAGCGGTACAAACACACCCAACACTAAACCAAACATGAATGCGGCTATAATACAAAAGAGGCAAGTCTGACGCTGCAAACAACGCCGGCGTGTAAGCGGCAGCAAAGAAAATGATATCGCTGATGATGACTCGCTATTTGCATAGCGATATGGGGCATGATGCTTAGGCTGTGGTGATGTTGCAATGTTGAATCTTCTGTTTTATGTAGTTGTGAGGTTGATACAGTGTTGTTGTTGTTGTTATTTGCTTTCTTGTGAATTCTGCGCGTTTATTGCGTTAGCATGCTGGCAAGCTCGTGAGTTAGCTGCGGCGCTATTTATTGTGTCAATTTGAAGGTTATCTTTCATTTTAATTTTAAAATTTTTTTGGAAGTCTTGAAGTTGTTGGGAAGCTTTTAGCTACAGCTTTCATCAAGTTTGAAAAACATTTGTATAAAGGCTGTATTGAATTCGAAATTGTATGAAAATGCGCTTTCAACAAAACCTTAACGTCTCTTGTATGGAATAAATTTGTATGCTTTTTCGTTTATTTTCAATTGCTTAAACGCCTTTAGCTGCAGCTTTCATTAAAGTTTTGCACGTCACTTTTATGGAAGCATTGAGTTTGCGTTTTTTGTAGTATGTCTTTTAAATTTGTGGCGCTCTATAAGCTCCAGAAAACTTCACATGTCACTTGTATCAAAGCTATGAATTGTATTTTTTTGTTGACTTTGCGTATTTAAACTGCTGCTTTATGAAAGTTTCACACGTCACTTGTACGAAAGTTTAGTTTGTTGACTTTGTATTTGTTCGGGCGTTCTAGATGCAATTTCAACTTGGATGCAATGCAGAATTCATCTCAGCTTTAACATCACTTGTTTGAAAGCTTTTATTTTTACTTTGTTTGTTGACTTTGTTTGGCTTGCACGCTTTAAGCTACAATTTTCACCAGAGCTTGAGCGTCATTTGTTTGCAAGCACTAAATTTTTGTTTTTCTTTGTTTACGTTGTTCATGAAAATTTGACACGTAACTTATATGAAAGCTTCTATATTCAAATGTTTGCTGGTTGTGTTTAAAATTGTTTGAGAGCTTTTATAACGTCACTTGTATGAAAGCTTTACAGCTGTGTATTTTTTTAGTTTAATTTATTCGCTTTCATCACAAAGTTTAGATTCTGAGCTTAAATTAGCACATTCACTCTAAAACGTATGATGGGTTCTTTTTATTTATATAAATGAAAGCTTCTTTATTTACATCAATATAAATAAATTTAAGCTTACATGAATTTCATCAAACCCTTTTATAGTTTTTTTGAAACGCTTTCAGGCTCACAGCTTTGAAACTTAGGCTCACAAATATCTTTTATGTTTTGGTTTTAGAATATTTGAATAAAAAATACTTATAACCACTAAGTAATTCATCTGTCCAAATCATAAATTTGTGTTTTTCTGACTACAGCGCTTTTCATTATTTACTATTTATTATATATCGACTATTCATAAGCCGTCGGCAAGTGTATTAGTCTCGAAAAAATTTACTTTAAGTACTTTTGCAATAAAAATTTATAAAATAGTTTGTTTGTCATATTGAAACGAACTGCACGATATTTTACACGGCGTTTCCTTATTCGGCCGCGTTGCATTTTTTATAGAGATTTTTTTTAAGCATTCGTATACACTTCATTTTAAATTTTTAACTTTTCTCTTACTTCTATCTGATTTTCTTTTTTCTAGTGTAAAAATGTGTAAGTAAAAATTGCATTCAATCACAATGTCACTGCAGTGCATGATTTTTGCTAAAATATCTTTATGCAAAATTTTTTTCCAGTCACCAGCTAAAAATTGTGTATCCGTTTACTATACCGTACGCACGAAATTCAACTGCAGACTGACTTGAAATCGCTCGCAACACTACATTAAGCATTGGGCGCCATCACTCTTTACTCACGGCTAACACGAGAGTTAACTCTGTGCGAGCTCTTAAGCGCTCATTGTCATTTGTCGGCTGACTCACAAATACCAATATGCAACACCTGAACACAGTCGCAACACCTGAAGACTGGAGGATATTGCGCGCTGCAAACATGGTGGCCACCTCGGTTGCTTGTGACCTAAATTGATGCCCTTTATATGGCTTTTACATAATTCGAAGTGACTTAGTCAATATGAGGGTAAAACAATTGCAGTAAGCTAAGCGGCGTGTAATAATAAATTGAAGCAACTAAGTTGTGGGAGATGAGGCCAAAAGTTTTGACATCCTCATGAGGCAGGATGCTACAACAACAAAAATAGGCAGCGAAAAGCGACTTAGTCATAGGCTTTGACGGAGGAATGCCTAATGACAGAGTTTAAATGGTGTCAGCGGGAAGATCCAGACTTAACTCGAGTGGAGGAGTTATTGAAAGTAAAACAACTATCAAATAGGAACAAAATAAGCAGAGCGAGGCGTAACGCAAAAGCATATGTAATTATTGTTCATAACTATTTATTTTCATCAAATATGGTAAGCGAAGTTGGTCAACATTATCGATCATCCTAGTTTTTCCTCTAGTAAGAGGTTGCAGATAGTATCAAAGAGCCAGTTTAGGTTAATGCAGGTTGATTGGTAGCCACTACGGCAGGGAAGCTTCTTTGGACAACATTTAAGTCCATTATGATACAATGACGTAAACAATAGCTATATAGAGAGCTACAGCGTGGCAGCGATTTAGTTTTTCGAATTAGACCGATCTCTACCTGTGATAAGTCCCTCAGAGATATTAGTGAGCCGACACCGAACTACTTTTGCTTAGTTCACTAGATTCTACCTTGAAATCCTCACTCAGCTGCAGCAAGGCTAGTTTTTCAGTATATTGAGATGTACCGCATGAACTTCCGTTGAACACTGACCCGTTGAAAGCCCACTCATTGATAAATGAGCTTTGGTAAACCTAATCTAGCAGTCCAATTGCTATCCACCTTCGACCAAAAGAACTTACTACCCTACAAGTAGCAGTTCAGCCCAGCGTTGCGTAGCTTAATCAAAGCCATCTATAGAGATGATCAGAAGTACCATGTAATCTCTACAACTACTATATTCGGTTCAGTTGTACCCATGCGCAGTGATGAGGCAACTTTAACTTGCGACTTACTTCGAGCTCCTGACAAAATACCACTTCTCCAACTTTCCCGTCATCTTCGGCTCATCCGTGAGCCAGTAAAAAAAATAAATGTAAGGCGCGATAACCTCCGAAGAGATCTAAGGCCGAGCTTCTCTCCAATTTGCGTCGTGCTCCTCTTGAGTTTCCCTACAAATTGGCCGGATCGGGACCTACATGTTTTATGTCGACTCCGAACGGCATCTGCAAGGCAGATGAGTTTTTCACTGAGAGCTTTTCATGGCAGAAATACACCCGGAGCACTTGCCATACACTGCCGAGGGGCGACCCCGCTTAGAAAATTTTCTTCTAATTGAAAACCTTATTTCTAAAATTTTGATGTTGCTTTGCCCAGGGTGTAAACCCAGGGCATACGGAGTGGTAGGCGGAGCACGCTACCATCACACCACGATGGCCGCCGAGAGAAATGAAAAAATTACAAAAGGAACTATTATTTCCCTGGTAAAATATAAAGCTCGAAAAATTACTATTATTTTCCCAGCGGAATAAAAACACAAGAAATAACTCCCAACATACGGTCGAAGTAGAAACTTTAGATTTACTTTTTTTCGAAGTACAAACTCCAAAACTACTTCCAATTTTCCAAGAACCGCAAAAGGTGGTTGCGAAAAAATAAATAAATGTTATTTCCGGGGCGAAATATAAAACTCATACAGTATCTTCCGAGAGAGATATAATGTCCAAGAATCATATATATTATTTCTAATTGCTGTTTTTATGTACGTGTCCCTTTTTCGCTCTTATTTAGAATTCAAATCTATAAATAAGTTTTGGTTTTAAAGATGGAAATTCGGGCTATTAGCGAGCTTTGGGAAATTTTGGTCGTATTGCTTTTCTTTAGCTATACATATTTATTAAAATAATTTGTTAAAATAAACGATTGTGAGAACACAAAGAAAATCTATTTGTACTATGGCACTATTGTGAATAGTTGAACTGCATTACCGGCAGTTGCTCTCATACGCCAGATCGCAGCGCAATATGTTTTTTTGATTGATAGAACAGCTGATTTCTGTTGATATTTGATAAGAGACTTTTATATTGGTTGCGCAAGATGTGCACGGGTCCGTCTCGTAACACTTATTTCCGAGCGAAATAAAAATCTTGAGACAGGGCACCCACTTTCTGAGCAAAAAATGGAATAACAGTTGCTATTTTGCGAGTGATTTAAACTCAAGTAAACCGTATAAATCTTACTATTCTTGTTTTTATCCATTTCCACAACAAATTCTGGTGTGTTAAAGTATATTGCGGATGGCAACCCTGTTTGCAGCAATCAATCGACTACGGGCCACACCGGCCGAATCGTGGGGACATTTGCTTAAATATTTGTTGTTTGTTAATGCAGGCAAGCATGCGCATGTAGTAGGGTACGTTTTTTTGATGGAACAGCATATGCAACGTGCGCCCAATATTTAGACACACGCACGCGCACATACAATGGGAGAGTCAAACAATTAGATATACAAACATAAATGTATGTATGTGCGTATGATGCTGGTGAGCAGCAGCCTGCCTTCATCGATCTTTGAATGCGATAGTCATTGCCTCAATTAAGAATGTGTGAAAAAGAGTATGAACGTCCGTAAATATTAAATAATTGCTCTTGTTTTCTGTCCATAGCACATACATATGTAGACATTTTCATACTTAAAATATATTTAAACGCTGTGAATTTGATCGTTTTATAGCTATATATGTATGTATGTAGATAAATATGAATGCATATATGTACATACCTACCAGGTAATGTATATTCAAAGTTCTTAAACTTAATTAAGCTGTCGCATGAAATATTTAAAAATTCGTACTTAAATTTTTATACAGCGTTTACATGTGCGGTTTATTGCAAATGTCGCATCCGAAATAAAAAATTACGTATAATTGTGCATGTGGTTCTGGACAAGTTTTGAATGCAAGTTTGTATCTTAAGTCTTTTGTAATCAAGTGGATGAATCAGAATTTCGAAACCCAATTTCAAGATTTGACAATTTAAATATTTGTTTTGTTCATTAAAGGTATTTATAAACAGCTGTTGATTATAAAAACAAATTGCTACTTTTAATTTTGCGAAAGGAAACATCGATCCCTTCCTAATCGTCGCATGAAATATTTCGTTCTTTTTGTTTCAAAATTAAATAACAATAGATCTGCTCGACAGATTTTAAAATTCAAACATGAAAATCATAGGCATCATAAAAATGTTGGTGGTACGAGAACTTTGCCCAAAATAGTTACTCTTGTTAGATTTTTATTGAAAAGAAAGCAGATGCATTAAATTTTATTCTCTAAAATAAGAAAAATGAGTCACCAGGAACTTTATTTGATTACTGTAGACCGAAAATACTTTTAGAATAAAACAGATTTTTCCAGCTATTTATGGACTCCAGCTTTGTGAAAATCTGTCCTAAAAAAATGTTTAAAAGTGCGTTTGAATGAATTTGAAAGTAAATAATCATGGTTCAACTATATGGTTGGCTCATCTGTACAATAACAAAATATGTCTGTTCTAATTGTCAAATCTGTGTTTTGGTGTTGGTGAGAATGGTATGGAATGGAAACATAAAACTTATCAGTTATTGTATGTGTTAGAAAAAGTTGCCAATGTGTTGGTTTCATTTTGAGTTTCCCATCTCCTTTGACAATCCCATCGACCATGCAATGAAATAAATAAAATCAGCTGATGAGATGAGCCAACCATATAATTGAGCCATGTAAATAATGTTTTTAGGTTCAAGGAGTATTTTTTGGTATGAAATTCAATTGGGTTTTTGTACCGTGACAAGAAGTCTAGAAAAGCAGAAAAGCTCTGATCGTGTTTCAAAAAGTATAGACCAATTTTCCCTCAGAATCTTTTGGTGATGGGTTAAAATTTGAGAAAGCCACTTATTTAAAAACCCATGCTGGCGCATCACATTAGCTGTGCTTGATCACTATGAACTGCTCCTTACAAGTGATACAATGCATAATGCAACTTCATTCAGAGCGGGCTGAGCGCTAGCTTAAGGTTCTCCACATGAGCCACACGGTACTGAATGTAATCCCATTAAGTATTGGACAACCTATTTTTTACACCACCTAGGGCATGCACCTGAAATGTTCGATATTTGATAAGGATTTGACATTTAAGACATGCTCTCACTGAGAACAAGGGTGTCAGGCTCGAGTTGGGAAATCCTTAACAATTTTTTTAGATTGCCGCTTTCAACATCTAACTTTCCTGATATTTTTCGCTCTCGGAGCTTTTAGCCACGTAGAAGTGGACGCAAGTGTTGGCTGTGATGAGATAGTGATCAATCCGTACATAAATAGAAATTCTAGTGCGCCGCAAATACCATTAATGTATCATGGCGGGGCGCGCTAGACATTTCCTCTAGAGAGGTTTTTTATTGGCATTCACGTTAAAGCCAAGCCATAACTTCATTGTAAAGGTCAGTTAGAAAACGATGGGAGTTTCCTTGGTGTTTCCAATGAAATATATATATGGTGCACCGAACAGCCACAGGCGCGATTGTGTTGACGTTGAAACGTCAAACAGTTAAAGTGTCAATTTAAGAAGAAATCAGAGCAGCGTTACTGTACGAGAAACCATTCAATGGTAGTCAAAATATGTGTCTCGGAAGGAAACGTTTAAATAAATAAATATAACGTGCGATAACCTCTATCAGAGATTTCAGGCCGACATCCTCGTCCAATTTGCATCGTGCCTCCTTTTTTTAATGTTTGCCTACAAATTAGCGCGACGGGGCCTACATGTTTTACGGCGTCTCTGAATGTCATCGGCAAGATAGATCAGTTTTCAATGAGAAGCTTTTCAAGGCAGAAATATACTCAGAAATACAATAGTCCCGCTTAGAAAATCTGTTTTTATGTTTTTTCTGGGCGGCTTGTAATACGAAAACCCGGGAATGACGGTATCGTTTCAAGACCCAACATTTATATATGTAAACCAAGCATTGACCTTAGGCCCATTGAGCAGAAGAGGTGGTTTGGTGAAAAAATATATAGTGACAGGGTATTACAGCAACGCTGATTTAACAAATCACAGCTTACAAATTTAACCGATGGCAAAAAAAATGTTTCTTATTCGAACTTTATTTAAACAGCTCTCTCTGGCTTACCCTGGATGCGTTAAGACAAACATGAAATACTTCCAGGCCTATGATCTAACCCGACAGATATCGTTCTGATTTCTCTATCTACCACCTGGTTCCCCTCTATCTAGCTACTTTCCTTTCATATTTCCTCTCCCCTCTGTATTTTCTAGTTTTATTGAATCGGTTATTCAATTCCTTATCTCTTTCGTTCTCCGTAATCTTCGCGCTTTCCCATTTACTCTTTCGGCTCTTGCCTTATCAAAGTCTTACTCTCACTATTACTCCTAATCTTATCCTTATTCCTAGTCATCCTGCTAACTTCTGTAACTACTTCGTCTCAAACCATTACTCTTATTTTACTTTAATCTTACTCTTACTCTCTATTTTCCTCTGGTTCTCTTTACTTTTGCGAATCCCTCCAACTTCGTCTACATTTGATTCCCATTTCCCTGTTTTCTCTCTCTTTTATTCAATATATCCGTTTCTGATGTGAAGATAAATCGCACATTACAATTCAAATTCATAGTGTCTTTAAATGGTTGTTGTTATACAACTAACTTCACATGTCTAGTTTTATTGTGTTCATAGTGTTTATTTATTTCGATGTTGATGATCTTATATACTAAATAAACAATAGTTTTCATTTAATAATACAATTATACAATGACTCTAGACGAGTTCTCATGTACTTGGCGGGCTACATATGATATAATATAACATTTTATTAGTTGATAACACTTATGTGTAACCGCTTTAACTTAAAGCATGTATGACCATGATTATGTTGCAAGAAAAAAACATAAAAAACATGCCTGATTAAATATTTTTAATAAAAGATAAAATTAATTTTATTGTGTCATATTACATATAAAAGACAGCCACAAAATTTTTGTTCTGTCGTAGCAACATATGTGTCACATGAGAACATTTAGAAGATTGGGTTTAGGTACATTCGATTATTGAATACAAAACAACAACATGACGTTTGGGAGTGTACCAAGCCTGTTGTAGCAATAAAGGAGTATTACACATACGCACTTACAAGATATAGACCATGTGAATTCATACAAGTGGCGATGTATCATAAAAAACGTTCACATAGTAAAACAGTCTCGATCACCTGTTGTAATCGCTGTTCGATTACTTAAATTCATTTGCTCAATAGTAGTTTTCAAACATTTTTGTAAACGGCTCTGGTGCATTGCATTATTTACATATTTTGAAATGTTCGCTTAACTGGCTGCTCATATTTAATCTATTAACTACATTTTAGAAATGAATAATATATATGTTAGTTCTGATTTTCAGTAGACATATTTCAAAGAAAAGCTGATTTGAAACACAAAGGGCAATTTCTTGGCACTTCAATTTAATTAACCGGGAGAAAAGAATAAACCTTTCTTCCATTCTCTGGCCATTCGTGACAGTCCGTCTCCCTGTCAGCTATTATTTGACAGGTAGGTATGGCAATGGAGGAATAGAAAGATTTTTCACTTGTGCTCTCTTTTGTGGTCGGCCATGATGAAGTTTTTGCACATCATAATGATTTAAAAAATAAGTCTCAGAACAAAAGGAAATCCAAAAACAAACAAAGTAAAGTATTACGATATAATATTTTTAAATTAATTTATTTTGCATTAACAAAATGATTATTAAGTGCAGAACTGCTCAAACCCCTATACATTTAGCATTTTGTTTTTGTTTTGCATGAGGAATAGGCACAGATACAAATTCCACACTTTTTATATAGTGCCATAGCACTCCGCTCTCAATCATTATCAATTCGATTTATATTAAAGTGCCTGGAATTTCCATATAAAAGTGCACAGAAAAGCACTTCCATATGAAAGTCAGGTACTTCGGTATGACTATGCAAATTTGCACTAACAAATTGACACCAAAAAAGTTTTCAGCAATATTGTAGCACGAGAAAATTTTTAATTCAAAATTTATTCATTAAGTGGACCATCAAAATTCTTTAATTATTTAAAAGGATTTTTTCAATTTATAAAATTTTCAGTGTACATATATTTTGCTATAATATATATATTATGTATTTGTGATTTGCACTTCAATATAAAAAATTTTTAGCAGCCTGATTAAAGTGTTTTAAAAAAAGTACGAAATTTGACATAAGACGCTGCACGCGTATTTATCAAACAATCAAGCAGCGCTGTAGGCAAAACTGCTGCACATGTGAATGAGCTATAAAACTGTATACTCAACACAAAATTCAGCAAACTTGAAATTTTTCGTGTCAAAACTATCTCGATTTTCGCTGCTAACGCTGGTTATAAAACTAATTGCTTCAGGCGTTCGATGGAGGACAGTCAATTTACGGCATATGTAGATGACGTTTCTGTCATCATAAGCGCAGATGCCTAACAACCATACAGCTCATCTGGTGGATGCGCACTTCGGGATGTACCTAGCATGGGCATCTGGGTCGGGTAAAACCCGATATCGAGCAGTATTCCTATGGTTTTATCTACTAAGTATAGGTCCCTAATGGGACTTAGCCTAAGCTTGTGAGGGGTCATCCCTGCTAGAAACATATAGCACAAAGTATCTAGGAGTTATACTAGATAGTAACTGTCGTGGAACTCATGTGGTAGAGAAGAGAGCGGAGAAAACTCCGCGACACTCGATGCATGCAAGAGGATGCTAGCTTGCACGTGGAGCCTAGCACCCACACTCTCTCATTAGGTATTTACGGCATTGGCAACACCCATACTTTACACTATGGTTCTTGTTTGGTGGGCAAACAAAAGTACGTATACCAAAACACTTGACAGGGTATGCGATTATCATGATGTAGACATAACGGAGCCATAACAACGACCCCGACACGCAGCATCGCATGCCATCTACACATCCGCCTGCAGACTAACGGCGCAAAAAAGGGGCAGCTCTGAGTGCAGGCCTAAGGCCACAGCATTATGAGCGCATCTTAATATCGGAAAACGGAATACTATGGTCTCGTGCCTGAGCTTCGAAAGAGATATTATGAGGCTGAGGTGGTGCCGGGGTGCAGAAATGCGCTGAACCA
>JARSSU010033752.1:0-13726 GCA_029619165.1 Eurosta solidaginis
GATTTGCAAACTTTGAATAAATCTCTTTTGAATGTGTGTCGTGCTAACATACATTGTCCCACTAATCGGTATTTTTATGAAAGTCAAGTTTCCAGAGTTGGGTCTGTAAAAGAGCTTACACACGGACACGGTCGTATCTTGCCAAATGTAATTGACTATGTGCTCTTTAAAAACTTTCTAAGAATAGGAAAATTAGGGGCTCGCTCATAGACACCACATCTCACGAATCGATGGCAAAAAAATATCGATTTGATATCGAAAAGCATTTGATATCAAAAAGTCATTGATTCGAAATCGAAAAGTTTTATCACAGTAGTAATATTCCCAGTTTGCTATCCTAGCGTTATCGGTTTGTTATCGACGACCCGTATGTTTGTTATGCAAGAGATACCAATCAAACTTTAATATAACTTCCACAATCCGTCTTTTAACGGGCCGATAAGGAAACAATAAGAAGCTGATGACTAGACAATAAGAAGGCGCTAAAACGATAACTTGACGATAATAATTCGCTATCGATAATAAGCCGATAGTAAAATAATAACTTGTTGCTATCGGTTGTTACCGATGAGAAATAGACAAATCTCTTCTTAAAAAATCCGAAATTTTTTATTCTGGTAAAATAACCTATGTTGTGATTTAGCTTCATCCCCTGGACGAGCTCCAGTTACATTAGTTTCCTAGACGTACAGGTGGATGTATACACATCGAACTTGAAGAGTACTTGGTACGCACGACTTTTTCCTTTGTTCTGGATTAATGAAAGTTTATAGGTTTTCAAATTAAAATTACTTTACGGAGGTATAAATATTGATTGTCTGCTCGGTTTTGGTTGCACATGGCGTATGAGTAATTTTTCTTATTACTGGGCTGTTACGAATAAAATGTTTATAAAAAAATGTTTCCTCTCCAGCATTTTGAAGTTTCCCTTTTATTTACAAATTTTTATCAACAAAGGACACTAATACATGGCAAAATGGCTTATCAGCATTCAAAAACAAAAGCTATATATATGCAGCCTTTTCTCTTTCATTCGATGCGAAAATGATTTAACCTCTACAAAATTTCTTTAATTGAAACTATTACCCAAGGTCAGTTATTTTTTGGTCTATAAATTAAGAATCATGCTTGGCGGAACATAAATAAAATAAAACCTCAAAGTGACACACCCTAATGCATACGTATTTATAGACTTGAATTTATTGTATTTTGTGCAGCTATAAATGTATGCCTTGCACAGTGTTTTTGTTTACCACAAGTTGTTACCGATTTTAAGCTGTGCAATATTTTGGTTGTTACTACCAAAAACTACCAACAACAAGTGGCAACAACTAGCTTTCATAGCGGCCACATAACCTTTGCAGATTTTGCAATGATGCATTGGTATTAGTATGATTAAACTTTTGTGCGTATGATTGTGCGTATTTGGCAATTTTGACATTTAAGTGCAACATTATGAGCTCATAATTTAATCATGCAACATCACCAACAACTTAGTGCATAAATGGTGGCGCATAATGGACATTTTGCTTCAGCTGTATAAAAAGGCAACAAAAAGCAAAAACAAAATACAACTACACATACTTACATATGTATGTACGAGTGTGTTTGTTTAACATTTCCTCTCGTTGGAGCACTTAGCAATAATTATGACTTCGTGTTGCATTACGGTGGAATTAAATGTATTTTGAAAACGTATTTAGTTAAATGCATATGAAATTGTATACATTTGTATATATGCAGATAGCCAACAAAAAAGAACGTGAGTGTTATATGAAATAAGGATCAGCGCTGCAGAAGTTTTGTTTTGTAATAAGAAGTTATGTAAGTTTTCACTCGGAAAAAGCACTTACCTCAAATGAGAAAAAAACATTTCCATACACAATTTTCTTTAATTTGAGGAAAATTTCAATTTAATGCGTAAGATTTTCTTATATTTTTATAAAAACTACGGTTTTATGCAGACTTTTTTCTGGCTCATCTTCACCTCGCTTCCCTCTATGTCCTCTCTCCCATTATCTTCTTCTTTATCTTCCATTTGTATCCATCCCTTATTCCATGTATCTTCCTTCGACGCCTAAAAATATTCCCAATCCCGCTCACACTCCTACTTCCACTTACCCGCCTATTGCATTCCCCCTACCATTCCAACGCCTACTACCACTCCCTCTCCACTCTCCATACTTCTCTTCACAATTTCCTCAATTATGAAATCTTTATACCAAAAATTTAATACCTGCTTTCACCTGACCGCTCGAATTCAAAATTAAACTAACGCAGATAAAATGTTGAAAAATGAAATGTACTAACTCTCCCAGTAAACAGAGGCATATGTTGTATTGTAACTTCTTCATATATATATTTGCATTATTTCCCTCTCCCTCGTTTTCTCCATGTTTGATCCCTGTCTCTCTTTAACTTTCTCTACTATTCTCTATTCTACCTGCTTCAGGGGAAATAAGTTTAAACTGGCCGGTCTGTGAGATCCTCACATAGACACCCAACTGAAAAACCAGGACCTATGTGATAAAATAACTCTGTCTTCTTGACAAATACTAGACGATTTCTGGCAAGTTGGCTGGATTCTGATAAGAGTAACTTTGTTAGTCTAAGGTTGTAAGACCTGCACATAATCCTTGCAGCTCCGCGCTTGGTTCCACGACGAATGAGTCCATAGTGACACCAGCTGAAAAACCAGGACCTATGTGATAAAATAACTCTGTCTTCTTGGCAAATACTAGAAGATTTCTAGCAACTTTGTTGGATTCTGATAAGAGTAACTTTGTTAGTCTAAGGTTGTAAAACCTGCACATAATCCTTGCAGCCCCGCGTTTGATTCCACGACTTCCCTGCTTAGTCGATCATATGCAGTTTTCGCCTTTTCTAACATCGCCTAATATTATTGGGACGTCCACGGAGAGCTTCGCGGGATGGTGGGTCCGATTTTTTATTCTTATCTATTACCAAATGCTCTGGGAACCAATACATATGTATACTTCTTTATTATGCTTGCTTTTTTAGATAAAACAATTCAACGGCGATTCAAATAAAAATTTGATTCAAGTGTGACTTTGAAGTGGAGAACTAAGGGAGTACCTACTTCCATATTTCTCTAACCCAAAAGAAGAAATCTTTGGCAATATGTTTCATCAACACGTATAAACGATGCCTATACCAAATATGTCAAGTGCCAAGTGTTAACGTGTCATGTTATTTGTTTTATAACGACCAACAATCCTTATTAAACAAAGGCCGAAGACGCCTTATGACAGTTTAGCCTTAACATGCAAATTAAACGTGAACTAGAGATGCTGGATTAAAAGTTGGTTTAGACAAAAATGTATCTGTACAATGCAACGGCAAAGAGAGTCTTCAAATCTGTGTGGCTGCGGCTTCACTAAGCACGCACTGATTCGGCATAGTGCTTACGCCAGGGTCACAAACTTCTCCTGTGGATACCTTGGTCGCACAAAGGGAATTTAAATCGTTTTCCACCAGGTACTTCCAGCGTAGTGGGGCCGCTTTTTTCCTCTCCTTCCAAAGGCGTGTTCAGATAAAAATACTTTTTGAACGGAGCATCATCTTTTCATGACCTAGTCGGACTATCTTCGTGCATAAAGCTCTAACAGCTTACCTTTAAATCTTCTTCGGTATCCGCCAATATGTAAAGTAAGAAAATATAAGCAATTTCTTTTATACGCTATACGGTTATTTATTGTTGGGCCACCCTATTATGTGATTTTAAATCCCTGCTCGCACAATTCAGCATAATAAGTTGAATAATTGTGTCATACATGTGCTACATTCTAAATACTCCAGTTTTGCACCCTGTATTTAATTTGTCATCGTCGTCGGTCGGAACTTCACTGAGTCCAATTGGTTGATTTGCTTCCTTAAGCAGCAAACTACGTTAATGTTGTTACAACAGACGAGTGCGTCGTAAAAGCAAATTTAAATGCTATGTAAAATAGTGTAGTGTTGTTGGCGTTAGCGATAGCGCAGTTTAGATAAATATTAGACGTGCCAGACAGGTCAACGAAGCAGACAGCTGAGTAGAGGGTCATAATATCATACGAATTACTAAATAGAAAATAATGTCAGAGAGCGTAAAGCTAAATGAATGCAGGAGACAGGAGCACAAATAAGAGCCCACAAATGGCTAATTTTTTTAGCTTTTTAAGAATTATAACGTTAAGTTTAATAACTCATTCTCTGCCTCACAACATTCTGAAGTTTTTTTCCAACTCAAATGGATCTGAATGTGCGCTCATCTTTCGACTGATACCAATGATGATTGTGGATAGGAGTACCTTCTTGGGCCAGTTTTTTTTCATTTCTACTGAGTGGCACACTTAAAGCATCCTCTGAACCTCAGCCCGGTTGACAAAGTAGACAAAATGGCACTTCAATATTTTTATCGGCTTTAACTTCACCCGTCTACGAATAGACTACCGTATTTCGTCTTTTCTGAAGAGAGGAACGATATGAGGAATTAATGTGACATGGGAGTTTGATGAATATGTTCCTGGATGGTTCGGAAAAGAAGACGGTGAGTGGTGGAGCATTTAGCCAGAAGCTCAGCTTCAACTGCTAGGTAATTGAATATTAACTTAGATAGTCAGCTGGGCATGAAAGATTTTAGTTTTAATACCGCGAGGCGTAGAACTGTCAATTATTGGTCGATCTCATTTCCAGTGCTATCAAATTACTTTTTGATAAAAATTGTAAACTTTGACGATAATATTTTGGCCTTAGCGATCATTTTGGATTGAATGAGACTAGCTAATCGAGACTTAAGGATTCAGCTGACCACTTTCTTTCTCTGCTTCTGGGCAGGTGGTTCCGAGTCAGCATAGCAATCGCTGCACTGAGACTGCCTCTTATCAGGTGTCGAGCTACTTCGTGCCAGCCTGGCTTTAGGGTCTAACTAAGTTCAACTAAATACATGATAATTATATAAATAAAATAACACTTGTCATGGAAGTCTACATGGTGTTCCCTAATATTCTGCACATCACTCGCTGTGTTATCTGCAAGGACGTAGAATCATCTAATCACTTCATGATCAACTGTCCAGTATTTATGAGTTCAAGGCGTAAATATTTCAATAAGAACGTATTCGACTTTCGGGAGGAAATAGTCTGGCAACTCCGCCTAGTCTTATAGCTGTAGACTTTACCTCACGAGCGCAAGACACGAACACAAATCGTGCTCCACCATTTCTTCCTGCAGCTAGCACATTCTATATTGACATTAATGACGAGGCCTCATTTATTAGCACGTGGCGCTCGAAGGCAGTATCCAGTAAGAACGTACATCAATAGCTCTAAGTCTAAGAGAGCCTCCTTTACCTAGGAAGCATTTCAAGCTCCTATATAATGAAAGTGTTTTTTAAGTCCCACACTATATAAGCTGCGACCAAGGGTTTATTTATATTAAGCTTTTTGCCAAAGTAAAAAACTTGGCCATAGTTTTCCCATCAACGCCACTGTGCCACCTGCGCCGTCTCAACTCTCTACATACTAACTTTGTTAAGTCTCACACTTATTTGCAGTATTTACAACTCCTACATCTGATATCTATATCTTCCTGCTTTTTTATGTACTAAGTTTTCTTTTCGTCTTTCGTCGGCCTCACTTGCATTTATGACATCAAATACCGGTCACACGGACCAACTACGAAACTTTCGCGTTTTTGCAACGCGTTGTCTTCTTGGCCAATAGCAGCAGCAGCGGCAGCATTTGTTAACGAGACAAATGTTGCATGCTCGCTTTGTTGCACATTGTTCGTGAAGCAAGCGCAAAGTATTAAAAGTAGTTATCCGATGCAGCAACAAATACAACATCAACAACAACAACAATTTTACTTTATATTATCATGCTATGCAAACAAACTTTAAACATTTCCATTGTTATTGTAATTTTTGCGTTGCAAATATAAATTGCAAGTTGCATTTTGTGCCACACATTTGTTGCAAACGAAAGACGCACATTGTCCTCTGCATTGCCCAAAAATGGCGAATTAAATAAAACCTTCATTTTCATATGGCTTTTTGGGACAATGCAATGTTGCAAGCTTGAAAGAAGCGTCTTTTCTCTTTTAACCCTCAGCTTTGTGCATACTGTATGTTGTTGGTGTAGCTTGCTATTTTGTTTTGGGTGTCTCATTGAATACGCGCAAGCTGTTGAACATTACCAATCTGTGGCTAATATTATTCATAACAACAACAAAGCATACAAAGTGCATAATTACAACAAATAACTAAATAATATAATACTAAAAAAAGTATGAGAAGAAATTTAAGTTTGTGCAGAAATTTAAGATTACTTATTAGATACTCTAATTAAGCAAATATTTATTTGTTTGAAACCAAGTTTTAGTTTAAAATGGCTGCTCCTAGAGCACATAAGTGAAAGTCGGATGTCGTTTCACTGTAAGTGAAATAATAGTTTTTTTTAGAAATTTATGTGTAAAAACATCCGAAATATGTTTCCACTTAGCAAAGGAAGATCTTCTTCTTATTCTTAATAGGCACTCAAGCGTCCAGATGTATGCATATATCATGCATGCTTTACTGAGTGTGATAGTACTTTTATACAATCGACCTCAGCTTACATAGTTTTACAGCAGCAGGTTTGAGTGTGAGCTCGTTTTATTTGCAACAATGCGACAAATTTCATATCTGCCTTTAAAACTTTTCGTTGAAAAGAAACACACGACAAAAATTTAAGAGAAGCTCGGCCTTTATATCTCGGAGGTAAATAGCGCCAAGTATTTTTTCATTAATTATTCTATTTTAAAATTCCAGTCAAGGTAAAATCAAATGACGTCAAAATTCAGTAAAACTCAAATCAAAGTCAAGTGAAAGTCGAGCCAAACTCAGTCAGAGTTAAGTATAAGCCGAATGAAAGTTGGGTGTAAGTCAAGTCAGCTTCAGGTCAGAATCAATTCAAAGTCATGTAAACTCAAGTCAACATTAAATCAAAGTCAAGTCAAAGTTAGGTCAAAGTCGTTTCAAAATTAAGTCAAGGCCGCGTATAAGTCTAGTCAATCAAACTCGAGTCAAAAGCTATTCAAAGTTAACTCAAGGTCGAGTTAACGTCATGTCAAAATTAAGCAAAAGAAGTGTCACTTTGACTGGATAATTTTAGTCAACATGTATGCAAAAACAAGTCAAGTGAAGCCAAAGTGGAGTTAAAGTTATGTCAAAGCCAATGCAAAGTCAAGTCGGAGCCGAATCAAGTGGAAGTCAGGTCACTAGATCAAAGTCAATAGATCCAAGTTCCTGATAAAAAGCTATTCAATACAATTTTAAAGCTATAAGACAATTGCCAGTAAAATTCCAAGCAATTTACGAATATTTCCGAAATTATATGAAATGAAATATTTGGTTTGTATGGGATGTTTTCGTTTTTAATTTTCTATTGAATTTATCTACTCAAACCACAACTCATATTTATTTTAGAAAACATACATAAGCATTTTATTTAATCAATTTGAATAGCATCAAATATTATTTTATTCATATCAAAAGCTTTTGTACTAACTAGTTAATCTTCCTTTTGTACCTAGCTTAAATTCTATCAAAATTTCAATGTAAATATGTATGTAAATATACACGTTAGGGAGCGTTTTTTGGCGTTCAAAATTAAACTAACCAACCGATTCTACTGAACTTTGCATAGTCTCAAGATCCCATACCTACGGTCTTAAAACTTTGACCCTACAACTAAAATCAAAGAGTTGTATATATACTCCGAATGTACTACTACGAGTTAAGAAAAACTGCTCCATACAGGTTGGCCCACCCTAATGTAGGTATATATTTTACTTTCATTCATCTATATGTTACATTTTGTCATATTTCGATTGTTATCATTGCTTGCGATTCTTCTTTGTTGTATAGAAATGTCGAAATAGAAATGTTTATATTCAATGGTATAGAGGTAACCATAACTTCCACATATGAAATGTATAGACAAATATTCTCTAAAGCGCCAAATACACGACAAGAACATTTCCGCGAACATTCCCGTTATGTCATGTTTCTGCGACCTTTTCTGTCGTGTATGGTGGTGTTTACCAGTTCGCGCAAATGTTCGCCAAAAATCAAAATATTTTAATTTTTGGCGAACATTTGCGCGAACTGTTCGTGCGTGTATGGCGAAATAGCTCATAATCGTAGTAATTTCTGAACGGAACAGACGTGCGCGGAAAAGTAAAATGGACAATAAAAATTTTCTGAGTGAATTTATTGAAATGTATAAATCTTTGTCATCATTGTGGCAAGTAAAAAGCAAAGATTATTGTAATAGAATTAAAAAGAATAATGATTATGGCAAAATTTTTTGTAAAAGTTGGTCAAATGTTGCCTTGCTCATACGAACATTAAACCATTCTTTGCATCAAATTCTTTTTTGCGATCTTCTCTCTTTTTTTACGCTTAATTGCCACAGCGAGCAATTTGCTGCAGCACAATTGTTGTCCGTATTCATCGCTGTCTGCATAGATTAGATTGATACGAATCTTTTGCTTACGCTCTCATATTTTCGCTCTCACGAAGGATTTATCTTCTAGTTGTTGCTGACAGATAAATCCCTCGCGCCAGCTGAAGCGGGTGCCAAAACAAAAAATGTGCAGCCAAAACGAAAAACGTGCCAAAAATTTGGTAAACATTAGTTTGACCTACAACTGTAGAATAGCGTTCAAAAATTATAGGAAAAAGGATAAAAATACTTGTTTTAGTGTAAGTATTATTAGTTCGAAGGCGGAGGGTAAATATTATTTCCCATTCAAAGTTATCACTAAAAATAAGTTTTGTAAATATGAACTCCCGATGCAACCAGTCCATTTGATCACAGAACCTGGAACGCCAGATATGTAGGATAAGCCCTATCCATTAAATAATGTTACTATTATATCATAGGTCCGATTTACTGAAATTTCAAAAGAATATATGGTTTCACTGCGAGTTAAGTGCATTAAATATTTGACTAATTAATTTAATCGAAATGTAAATTTTACTTAGATTTGTTTATATTTAACTCTAACTAGTCGTATTATTGTAAAACAACTTTAAGGAAATAAATATTTTACGACTATCATTTTATTAAATGATTGAACCTATAATCGCCGAAATGTATGACAAAAATCCCCATTTTCATATCTATTCATTTTTGTTTGGAGTGGCATCATTGATAAATGTTATAAAAAATGTGCATTTTGACAGCGCTCTCTCGAAACAAAGAGTTGCAAATCCATTCATCTATGGCTGTCTGAAAGTGAACTAATGTTCGGGCCAAAAGTTCGTATGGTGTATGGCCAAAGCTGCGAACAAGATTGCGGAATGTTCGCGGAAATGTTCGTGTCGTATGTTTGGCGATTAAGGCTAATTAGGTTTAAGTTGTTATGTTTTTTCCACATGTACTTATGTTTCTTTCATACCCTGTATGTGTGTGTATGTATACGATACCATCATCACTTTTGTTTGTTTTGCTGGCTTCGAGCAATATTCAAATTGAATGACTATTGATTCAGATATTATATTTTGTTAGCTCTCAGATAAATTAGAGCTTATTTACAAATAAATAAATGCGAAATAATAGAAAGATATTGTATCAAATTAACAGATTATTGTCATTGTTGAACTTATTACTTATGGCTTGAAACTTAAACAAATATTCAGTGTATTGCTGAAAGAAGATGACGATATTTCTGTCAGTTTTTTCTCGCCGCAAATAGCTGTTTAATCAACGTCGCACAAATTTTTGATTTTGAATTGCCTTTTAATAGTAAAATCAAAAAAAAAGTCCATCAGTCATAGCTCTTATGCCAGGATTTTCGGCGGGGTAGCCGTAGCACCCTACCATCACAACATTGTGTGAATTTCGTTGCAACATTTTGGATTGTTTTGGGAAAATAATTGTTTATCCAAAAGTAAGTATCGGAACGGGACAATTCCTACTTTTATTTCCTTCCACTACTCCCAAATATTGGATTCCCCCATTCAAATACCACTACCAAACAATAAGCTTACACTTACACTTACGCTCACATTTAGATTCTGGATTCCCTTGACTGTGACCAAAGATGCTTGTACATTAAAAACCTAGCCGGTTAAAGATATGAAGAAAAAATAAGAATTGCTCAGTCAGAAAATCAAACTTTAGAATTGAATTGAAAGATATAGTGGGGATCCCACTCAGTAGCCTTTGCACGAGTTCCAGAGCCAGAGTTTCAAAGCCAGTGCTGCTATATATTGCAAGATGATCCGTTAGTGCATCAGCTGATACAACAATCAAACTGAACGGATTCAAATTACTTAGTATTTAGTAATCTTACTGTATGAAGCAACATTTTGTTTCAGGGTAAAATGTATTACAATGGCTCCCATGCGCTACCTGCGTCCGGATTTTGTTTAGCCCGAGAGCCTTGGTTAGGTAGATTCAACAGGCTTGTTTGCTTCTCATTATCTGCGTAGGAAAGCGTAAAAGAATGCTCATGGTTAAGTTTACGGGACAAATTTGGTTAGCATTTAAATTGTATACAAACAACAACGTATGTATATAGACAACAGGAGCATGGTAGGTTGTTATGTTTGGTACGCAATCGCATCGACATCGCCGGCACAAGCTACATATTTTTTTTATAATTTTTTATACCCCATAGTGCTGGATGTAGCCTGCAACGGCAAATATAAATTTACTTATTCTATTATACATTAACTCTATATGAAAGGTATAGATCTGTTTCGTAAAAACCTATATGATTATATGCATTTAGCATCGAATTTTGTTTTCATATACATGAGAAATACTTTTCGATTTAAGCACCCTGTTTTTGCGTTAACTGACATAAATTGACAGTACTTAGGGAGACCAAGCTTTCATTCACCTGTCTATCCCAACTCATTCGACACCTCCACCTTCTTCTTCTTCCAAACACGGGTGCCCGAACATTAGTTTCAGAACCGGATCGTCTTGTTTTATTCTCATAATATGACCTACCCAGAGTTGCATTTGGAATTTAGTTCGTTGCACTAACTAGAACTCATCTTAATATCTCCTATGATGAGCGACTTACAGAGCGTGATTTTTGTTTGTCGATAGAGGACTTTACTTTGCAAATGCCCATAAAGTCCAAACTAGCTTTTATTAGCAAGATTTTTTTTTCCGTTTGATTCCTAAGCTTACATATATTGCGGTCGCGCTTTAATAGCTGGTTTCTTGTTAAACGAATCTCTTCACAGTCTCGAATTTAAACCCGTCAACAGTGCGTTGCTGTCAAGGCATGAATACGGGATTTTTTTTTGAAGATAAAGCGCATAGTGAAAACCTGGTCGATGTTACATTTACCACGTTTAAAACCACACTGGAAAGGTCGAATTTACGCTGTTCTATCCGAAGCGGTTTCCAAGTGAAACTCTTTAAAAGGCTTACCAGTACAATTTATATCTTCTTCAACCCAATTTTCAACTTCACCTCCCCGTGGCTAATCCTGTTTTTCAGCAGGCAAGGTTCTGGCGACCCAAAGCAAGTTTCACACGGAAGTGGACGACCAGATGACGTAGAATTGCAACGTGGTTATATCAAACTGCTCCCACGATGGTCGGGTTGTACCTCAATGGTGTTATTTTATGGACGGTGCCGTATCAATATCAGGCAAATGACCATCTCCATCGTCAAACTCACCAAATTCTCCTTATCGCTAAAAAAGTCAGAAGAAAAACTCTGGGTGTCAGTATCACGCTCAACATTTTCGTTAAAGCCCTACATGCGATACTAAGAAGGCTGATTCCGCGCTAGTTGGAGTTGTTTATCTGGATCTTCTTTCTCGTCGCCTGGTCAGAAACACGTATTTTCATCCTATTCGGGCAGGGTTATATTTATTTCATTGCCATAATTTCGGGCCTATGTCCATTATCTTCCCTGGATGTTTCGTATTCACACCATAATCCAAGTTATTTCTGATCATCGTGCATTGGCAGTGCTCATTCTAACAGGAGTTTACCCAGGGCCTAAACATTCTGCCTGTCACCGATTTTGTTGTTAAAATTTTGCTGGATATAACCACAATCGTTTAGAACTCAAAAATTGAATTGAAAACAAATAAATTTAATATTATATTTAACTAAAAGAAATTCGAAACGTAATTCAATGACCTCATTAAGAAGTTCCAATTTCCTTAAATTAATGGCTCATTTTTTTTTATTCTTTTAACTGCAAGAATTTCCATAGAACACCATGACAACTAACATCTTGCGTTACTCCAAATTTATGTAGTTGATTATAAATGAGTATCCAGAGGAAGTAGCATATATACAGTGAAAGCTCCATTGGGGGCACACTCACCTTCAGCGACCTTTTTTCGGTCTCAAGAGAGGTTTTTTTAATGACAATTTTAATACTATTCTGTGCTTCGTTTGAGATCCTTAGAGCCTCTTAGAGCTACTGGAAAAACGCACGCAAGCTGCAGTCGAGTAAGCTTTTTATTGAAAACTAGGCGTTCATTGGGGCGATAATCTCACATAGCACAACAACTAGAACTTGTAGGAAGCTGGTTAGGCTTCGCTAATTAAGGTTTGATGTATGTTGTTGCGTTTGCATGATCAGACAACAAGAGCCAAGAATTGTCTACAGGCGGCCAAATCACACAAGCGCAGGGGGGAAAAATAAATAGGCGAGTTGATTTAAAAAATAGTTTGCTCTGCTTGAGCGATAGTAACCGAATGAATTTTATTCTTCTTGCTTTGCTTAACTTAATGTATATTTTTTAAAGTATCATTGAGAATGAGGAGAATCAAATAACAATAACCGTTAACTCTACATTGACTAAAATAGTGGTGGCCTAAGCATATTAAGCGTACATAAATAACAATAAATAATAGTCAAGTAACACTAATGGTAGATATGTTAGTCAGCTCGTTACAAACTGTAGTTTGGGTGCAAATACTTAAGCCCTTGAAGAAATGGTGTTATGGGCTTAGATGGTAACGAAAAGGCTGAAGGAGACAATAGCTGCACATCATCAACCAACTAGAAAAGTTGTGAAACGAAGCGTGCTGCTGCAAGGTGTCAAAAATCACGTCAAATCAAATTTTTCGGGCTAGGATCCACTAGTGCGGTGGGCCTCAGGTAGCTTCTAGTATTTGCTAAGAGGCCGTAGTTATTTCACGACATAGGCCATGTATCTTGAGGAGTTTTTTCAGTTTGGTTGTCGATAAACTTCTGGTAGCTCTATTGACACATTCAGCTTATGTGAAGTCCTTAAGGACCAACCAGTCCAACCTTATATAAATTCAGTCAGTGTAGAAATTTACTTTTTATTTACATAAAAGCGAAACTAAAAAAGGCTTGAGAATATATTTTTCTTACGAATAATTTATTTTATTCAGCGAGCCCCTTTTTTCCTTTGGACATATGTCCCCAACCAGTAACAGGTTTCAATGTTCGCCGATAAAAGGTTCGTGTCCGCTCAGTAAAGGTTTTTCATCCCATTTGATAGCAAATAACTGACCAAGAGAGCGGCCGACTAACAGGGGGCAATTTTTTTGTAAATTGTACCTGAAACTTGGTGAATGAAAAACTATTCGATGAAGGGAGGTGGACACCTTACAGAGACGTCCGTTAGGAGTGGTTTGTCTGTAAATAAATCTTTACATTGTATCAAATTCAGTAGTTGAACATCAAAGCTGACATTCACATTTGCCGACGGCCATTAGTAATCT
>JARSSU010033753.1:0-27693 GCA_029619165.1 Eurosta solidaginis
GTGACACAGGATGGTGTTCTATCCCCGCTTTTGTTAACTTCTATATATCGAAGATCCCTTCGCCACCAGAAGGAGTTACCATTGTATCCTACGTTGATGACTGCACAATAATGACTACATGACCCGGACCACACATTTACAACATACACAAAATAAATGTCGACCATATATGGTATCCACGTCGATGGTATACTCTATCGGACTGTCTTTCATTCAAAAGTACTGCGTGTGATCTTCGATCAGGATCTTCATTTTGACGAGCAAGTATTCACAATTGTTCCTTAAATCCAGAGCTGTAATAAAAACCTCACATCTCTTTTCGGCAGAACTTGCGGTAAAGATAAGGAATGCTCATCACCACTTACAAAGCAATTGGCAGGCCCCTTGCATGCTACGCGTCCCCGATATGGTCGCCGAGGTGAGGGTTACTCACTGGAAGAGACTAAGGCCTGTCGAAACACCTCTCCCAGACTGCTATGCGCTGTCTTCTTATGTCTTCAGAACACCATTTACATAGTGAGGCGAGAGTACTCCCCATAAGGGAGAGACATGAAAACGCGTCTGACCTCTATGCAGGAATTGCTCGGGGACTCCCGTTCTTAAAGTCAAATACCCTTAAACTCGCAGTAAAGCAAATCAGCCTCTCCAGGAATGCAAGTTTCCTTGGACTCCCGTTAGAGGATATTGATGACAATTTGTGAGTAGTCGCACCTTTGGATGGAGCGAAGCACTGCCACAACAAAAATAACAACAACCACTAAAGTGGCACAAAAGTTAAAGTGTTGAACCACCCAAGTTCGCTAGAATACAGAAAAAAACTATTTTATTTTATTTATTATAGGTCCATTTCATGTTTGTCCGCAAGTTGCAGTACAAAATTGGGGAACCGTGCAAATGATTTTTGAATAATTTCCGAGGAGCTAGGGTCGTGAAACATGGAACATAGATACTTCGAAACCCGATTACAATGCAACATGAGGTAAAAAACTTTCCACAGGTGGCGCAGGTATAAATAAAACAGTCGTCCAAGTTCGGAAATTCGGTTTTCGAGTTTTAAAATATTTCCCCAATTCACCTTAATGGGGTAGGCATCGAGATATTCAAATTTCCATTGTGCTAGCTTAATACTGTGGCGAATTCTCACATCACTAAATAAATGCACAAAAGAAAAGCATTAAAGCAAACTACATAAACACATTAATCGTCATGTACACATATACATACAAGGCAACAGCGAGATACTCACAAACGCATGGCATCATCAGCCGAAGTGTGCTCACATATATACACGCATATGGATACAAACTACAAATATACATGTATATAACTGGTAAACAAGCATGAAGTTCACGAAATTACTAGACCTTAGGAGAAATGGGTGAGACGAGGAAACCGAGAGTATAAAAGCAGCACAAGCTGAGGCATGACTAAGCAGTTTGCTTTTAAACACGCAATTAGTTGTGAAGTAAGAGTTATTGTGAAGTACTCTCAAAGTAGCCTAATAAAGACCATTTTCATTATTAATATCGGAGTTATTTATTCAAACGTTTAGCGATTCGAACGTTATCAGAAGGTTTGGAATCAAGCGGTAATTCACTAAATCGTTACAATACGTATGACAAAAAGTTCCTCCATGTGTGGTACGGATGTAGCTATTTCGAAAGATCTTACGGATCGGATTGACTTTGCGATTCTTTTGAAAGGAATTTCCATTGAGCTACAAACTTAATACTAAACGCATGGTGGAAGAATTTGATAGATGTCATCCGGCGCAAGATGTTTAGAAACTTCGTACTAAAGTGGATAATCGTGTGACAAAGTTTCAAGAGACTTCCCATTACACGCAGTGAAACCTCACACGTGGTTTAGAGGGTCGCGACAGTACAACAATAGTAAAAAATAAATATCCTAGGTGACGCATGGGTAGAAATAATTTCATATGAAATTTGGAATATTTCTATAGATTTTTATTGAACTTCGTGGAAAGCTAGAGGCTTGAAATTGTAAACATATTTCAGAAGCCAAAGTGAGTGAAATAGCTATTACAAAACGTTCCGCTTGAAGGCGCAGAGATCAAGGTTTTTAGAAAAATGGAACTGAAGTAAGCAGTAACTTTACACATAGCTAAGAGCAACGGGACAGTGGCAAAGAAGGTAAAAATGTCACTAGGTGGCGCACGGATCCAAATACTTAGAAAGTTCTTACCAGACGAATCCTACGATCGATTTTTAATTAGCTTCCGGTAGTCCAGAGACATTGATATTTTAAACATATTCCAGACGCCAAAGATTGTAGAATAAAAGTAATTATTATGATATCGAAAACTTATGCATTTGTTATCAAAAATGTATCGATATTTACCAAAAAGGTACAGATACGTTATCAAACACTCATAGACTTGCTATCGGAGTGTTACTAATTTGTTATATCCGTATTATCGTAAATTTATCTATATGTTATCGACTTGTTATAAGTTTGTTAAGAAACATAATACCTATGTATATAACTTAACTATACATCCATGGCGGCCACCGTGGTGTGATGTACGTGTCCGACTGCCACACCGTATGCCTCGGTCACACCCGGCAAAGCAACTCAAAATTTTAGAAATACGGTTTTTCAATTAGAAAAAATTTTTCTATGCGGGGTCGCCCCTCGCAGTGTTTGGCAAGCGCTCCGAGTGTATTGCTGTAATGAAAAGCTCGTGAAAATTCCTCTGCCTGCAGATGCCGTCGGAGTCGGCTAAACCATGTAGGTACCGTCCAGCCAATTTGTAGGGAAAACAAGAGGAGCACGACGCAAATTGGAAGAGAAGCTCAGCCTTAGAGCTCTTCGGTGGTTATCGCGCCTTACATTTATTTTCATTATACATATGTAACCCGGCTGTAAAAGACGATAAGATACAATAACACACAAAAACCGATAAACTCGAGGATAATAATTCGCTGTCTATAATAAGCCGATAAGTTAAAAACTACTTGTTGGTATCGGCTGTTACAGATAGGAAACAGACGAAGCTTTTCTTTAAAAATCTGACCTTATTAGTTTCTGGAAAAGCACCTACGTACACCAGTTTTATTTTAAACGTGGTCCATGTTTTTTCAAAATATAAGCTGAAGAAGATTGAAGGGAAATATTCTTAAAATTTTACGAAATACAGCAGACGTTTTTATTCACCGCCGCTATATTTGCATTATTTTACCGCATATACATACATACATATGCACATCAAGATATGAAGATAAAGTTTATTAAATGTAAAGCGTGCATTGTTTTTAAAAACCTGTCAACTGCAGGTCCGTGGATAAATTAATCAAATTAAATGCACTACGGCTTTTGCTTCTGACCACAAATTATCCATAAGCTGGATATACACTTTTACAAACATACATACACTTATAAGTATGTTTATAACAGGCCATTCATTTCAGAAAATTTTTCTCCAATTCATTACTAGAGTCTAATTCTTGGGCCACATATTTACAAGCATTTCAATAACGGAACAAGCTCGGCACATTTTTATTGCTTCATACGACAGTCGGTTCAACATACCAGATTGACTCCGATTTTAGATGAGACAATTTTTCATATGCCTGTTACTCAAAACCAGCAATATCTTCAGAAACACATAGCCAAAGTCATTATCGAAGGCACTGATCCTCAAATTTACTTCAGGGTACGTATAACGCTTTTTACAGGATTAATTTTGAGGAAGCTGGTCGAAACACTGTGATCGCTATAGACCACTATGACGGTCGGTCTTCTTGAAATGTTAAACGACACTTCTATTGAAAAACTAAGTAATTTGGGAGACCTGCATAAAACCAAATTTTTTAACATTCTTAGTATGACGAATCTAAGCATGTGGAAAAGGTGTGTGTTTCCTAGCGTTTTCATCAATAACTAAACTCAATTTTAGTGATGTTAGATACGGCAAGGAGCTTGAGATGCAAGCCACAAGAAATAAGGCTCGAAAATTAAACCAAACTCCTGTAAAACGTAAACGACGACTTGGTCACCGATATCCAGAAAGTAGTTAGATTATGGAGGGAACACTTCTCTGCTCTGCTAAATGGAGACAGCGACGTACCGCCCAAGGCTGATGAACGCGATGCCGCAATCGATTCGGACGGAGTCAGAATGACAATTACCAGATTTAAAAAAATTCAGGGTCGCGGACGCTGACGGATTGCCTACGGAGCTATTAAAATACGACAGCGAGACGTTAGTAAGGCACATGCATCAATTTTTATGCGAAATATGATCACACGATTAGAATCTAAGTGTTATTTGCCCAGTCCACAAGAACTATCGCGGAATCAGCCTTCTTAATATCGCATATAGGGTCCTGCCAAGCATATTGTGCGAAATATTGAAACCCACCGGGAATCTGCTGATTGGACCTAATCAGCAAGGCTTCAAACTTGGTAAATCTGCCATCGAGCAGATTCCCGCTATGCGCGAAGAAATAATTGACACACATCACCCCTTCGTCGATTTTAAAGCCGCTGCAAAACTTATACCACTTTGCAAACTGACGTTGAGCCACACTATCGTTAATACAACAACATCACCTCAGTCAGAATTGAAAAGGACCTCTCCAGGCCGTTCGAAACTAAACCAGGTTTCAGACAGGGTGACCACCTATCGTGCGACTTCTTTTAATTTAATTAGGGGAAAATTTATACTAGGTGCAGAACTTAACCTCTGAAACAATATTCCATAACAGCCTGCAATTACTGGCGTATGTGACGTTGATAACATTTTCCTTAACGCCCACGCCGTAAATTCAGTTTGCTCCAAACTAGGAAAAGAAGCGGAAAAGATAGTGAGTTAGTACAAAACGAAGCACCTGCTGCCTCACCAAGCAAAGAGGCAGCACATTTGCGATTTGTCACTACTGGCAGCCGTAAGTTCGAAATAGTAAAAGACTTCGTTTTTTAAGAACCGGAATTGACATTAACAACAAATCAGCTATGAAATCCAGGGAAGAATCACTCTTGTCAATAAATGCTACTTTGGACTATGTAGGCAACTGAAAAGTAAAGTCATCTCTCCGCAAACGAAAGTCGTGCTCTACAACTTACTTATCGTACCAGTTTTGCTATATGCTCCAGAAGAATGGATCATGACAACATCAGATGAGGCGGCTCTGGGAGTTTTCGAGAGAAAAGTTCATTGAAAAATTGATCGGCCTATACGTGTCCGCGACAGCGAGTAGCGAAGAAGATTTAATGCTGAGCTGTTAGTCCAGCGAATTGAAACACAGCGGCTACGGTCATGTAGGTTAGGTCAAAGGAAAAATGGTGCTCCGCCCAATAAAGTTTTAAATTTGGAATCCACCCTTGGATGCAGAGGAAGAGGGTGGACCCCACTCCGCAGAAAAGACCAGATGGAAAACGATTTAAATTCTCTTGTAGTGAACATTTGGTGGCAGTAAGCCCAACGAAGAAGCGACGGGTGCGTCTTATTGGACCGCCATTGCCGTTTAAACGGTTGAGCTCCAATTCAGTAAGTAAGTAAGACACGGTTAGTTTAACGCATCACTTGTGAATAGATCTAAGGAAGTAGCCACATGTGAAGTAAAGGATCGACTATTATTAAGTTTTCAGGCTTATTCTAAAAGTTCGTGGAGCACAACTACAGTCACACAATAGTGAGTTTCACCCTTATATCGCACATTTGTGACTGCACATCCTAAGACAAGCGCGATAATTCCTAAAACGTATTTTCTTTTTATTTAAGATGTGGTTTAAAAAAATATTTTTCTGAAATGGTCTAACATTGTGTGGGAGTTGTTAATGAACACAAACATCTTGCTGATTCTACTACACTTTTTAATCATGAAAGACCTTAATTCAATGTGTACTTTGCACTGTGGGTGTGCAAAATTCGCATAATTCGGCGATTAAATGGACAACCAACTGTGCCCAGATTGAAGATATTAAAAGCAAAGTACGAATTGTGAGGCGGTACGCTTTGTGTCAAAATCATTTTTTAACGAGCTTTTGAAGTTTGTAATTTTTTATCAGCACTTAAGATAATTTGATTAAATAAATTTCGACGGAAATGAGTATTTTTATTGTCAAGTTTTCTTTTTTTTTATTGAAGTGAAGTACCTTTGAGTAGGGTCATTAATGATGGCAGTAAAGTTTTCAATTTAAAATTTCGGTTGCCCAATTGAAGTTGAAGTGTTGAATGGCGCCTGCAATTGACTGAGTGGAGTAGCGCTGCTGTCAACGGTCATAAATAAAATTAGAAACACGCACACACCAAGTTGCAAATGAATATGTATGAATACATATATACTACGCATACAAGCAATTCAATGTTATTAATATCCATTTAAATTTAAATTTCATTCAATAAGCACTTTATATTTATTGGTTTTTGTGTTTGTGATGTTTGTGTGTTTTTCCTGTGAAAATTTTCAGCTGGTAAACGTTGCTCTTGATTGTGATTGAATGGTGCAATTTATTTGAAATTTTGATAAAAATCAAAAGTTAGCCGAGATGATTTCAAAGTGAACAATCGTACATTGTGCTTTTATTTTCTCATTCATATAAATAAACACTTTTTTTATTATTTTCTATTTATTATTTTCTCATATATGTATGTACGTATATACATAATTCTCGTATCATGTTGTTGACCTCAATGAAATCCCACTTTGGTTAATAGAGTGATATAGAAAGGGAAAAAGGAAGGAAGGGAGATAAAATAGAATGGGGGAAAGTGGCAAAAAGGAGAGAGGAAGCAGGAGAAGAAAATAAGAAGGCCCGGAGAGGAAGTAAAAGAAAAATGGCAAAGTAGAAACTTCGTGAATTCATTAAAATATGCAGGCTGATTTCTCTCTTTGAATAGGACGAAATTTGTCGAGGACATCGTTCTGATAGACTAATCTATGGATATATAAAAGAAGATTTGGGCAAGTGGGCTTGCGCATAGTTGTAAATATTTTAAGTAATCATAAGTCGTATCATATTTTTAAAAGATATTACTATAGCTTGCGGAAATTATATGAACCGGAAAACTCTAACAAAGGTGGGCGTGGCACAACCTAAAAACTTCAAATAGTCAAATCTTTGATATCGTAATCCGTGGTAGGTAGGAAAATATTCCTTAGAATTAAGCCACATATTCCGAGAATTGGGAATGTGTTTATAAAGTGGGCAAAGTCATATCTTTGTACACTAAAGTGCAATGTATTTTCACTACACTAAGTAAGCAAGCCAAACTCAAACAAGTAAGAACATCAATAATTCAATCATTATGTCTACACATATGTACGTACACGTAGCGGAGAAGCAACGCACAAACACATGCAGATATATTATCTGAGATGCTCCCAAAAAAGAATGCAATTATAATTGTGGAAGTGTCGCTCACAAATACACGCGCATATAAGAAGCTATACACGTGCATCTGTAGTTATAATTGTAACAGATAACCAACTAGTAGATTCTAGAAGAGAAGCGCCTAGAAGATGCAACGAGGAAATCAAATAGTATAAAAGGCAGCAACAGCAGAGGCGCTACAGTCAGTTTGAATTAAGTACGCTATCTGTCGGGCAATAGTTGTGTTATTGTACTTTAATAAAGGCCATTTTGCATTATTGAAAAGTGGAGTTATTTATTCAACACTTTAGTGATTCGACCTTAGTAGAAGAGTTGAAATAAGCGGAATTGCAGTAAATTCGTTACAATTGGTGTCAGAAGAGGAATTGTTGAATAAATTCCGAAGACTTCGAATACAACTTTGGACATGGCAAAGTTGAGTGAATTGACGATCCAGCAACTGAAGGAGGAATTGGAAGTCCGTGGATTGGCTACTTTTGGCGATAAATCCCAGCTACAAAGACGACTAAGTGTAGCTATGGTATTTGAAGGAATCAATGCTGAGAAGTATGTCTTTCATTATGATAGCGACAAAACAACAACAAAAATGGAAGAAAAAAACGAAACACCGCAGACAGTGACGAGCACAATATCTGCAATATCGACAATGGCATCTCAGCTGGAGTCACAGGAGGCACGCATTTCAGAAATGGCGTCGCAAATGTCATCTCAATTGGAAGAACAGAAGACATATATGTCATCTCAACTGGAAGCGCAAGAGGCACGTATATCTGGAATGTCGACAAAAATTCCGGAACAGGTATCATTGCAGCTCTTTGCGATACTAGAAGAGCAGGATGCAAAAATTTTACAACTCGAGGACAAAATTGATGCCAAGATAGAAGCGTTGAAAGGTCTTATGCAACAGTTACTACGAAATCGCCCAGCTGTTCCAGCGAGCAATCCGAAGGTAAAAACTCCATCTTTTGACGACTCTGTTCCTTTCGAGGTATTCAAGCTTCAATTTGAGAAGACGTCAGCAGTGAACCACTGGAATGCTGAAGATAAAGTTGCTGCACTGTTCGTAGCATTAAAAGGGCCTGCAGCTGAAATCTTACAGAGAATTCCAGAGTACGAGCGGAACAACTGTGAAACATTGATGAGCGCTCTAGAGAGACGTTACGGAAGCGAGCATAGGAAACAGCTATACCAAATTGAGTTGCAAAATCGTTACCAAAAGGCGAATGAGACTTTGCAGGAGTTTGCGTCGGATGCTGAAAGATTGGCTCATCTCGTAAATGCAGACGCACCCGTGGAATACACCGAGAGGGTTAAAATTTAGAGCTTGATAAATGGAATACGGGATGCCGAAACGAAACGAGCTACATATGCGAACCCAAAGTCGACATTTGCTGAAACGGTATCCCATGCACTGACTCAGGAAACAGCGTCACTTTTGAGTAAGCCCGCATACAAAGCTCATCGCGTCGAAGTGGAAAGGCCAAATTGGGTAGACACAATTTTGGAAGCACTGAAGGGATAACAACAAAAAATGCCGGAGTGATGAAGTGTTTCAAGTGCGGTAACCCAAGTCACATTGCACGTCATTGATTACAGTACCGGTCATGGTAGTTCCAACTTGGCTGGTCGTAACCGCAAAGCTGGAGGAGATAAGTAAGAGCGAGTCAAATGTAAAGATCGAGAACTTGCCCCAGCTATTGAATGTCGTGTGATACCTATCTCGCAAACTGGAAGGGAATCGAGCAGTCTTACCGTCAAAGGAAATCTGGATGGCAAGGAGCGTGTACTGACTGTAGATACGGGCGCATCTCATTCTTTAATCCGATCCGATTTGGTCAACAGGAGAGTAAAGTCATTACCTGGAGCAACATTGCGTACGATTACTGGCGAGTATAACCAAGTCCAGGGAGAAGTGGTATGTGAAGTCTTAATTGGGGAGGTCATGGTTCTACACAAATTCGTTGTGGCAGAGGTCATTGATGAAGTCATATTGGGAGTGGATTTCTTAGTTGACTATGACATCAAGATCGATATGCAGAGAAAGATTATGCAGTATAAGAACAAGGATGTGCCACTTAACTTCAGTTTTGAGCAAGGGTTCAGCAGTAAGCGAGTGCTGGTGGAAGAGATTCGACAAAAACCACAAAAGTCAAAGGCAGCAGATCGGGCAAGGGTTGATGGAACGAATGGGCCAAACAAATCAAAACCGAAGGTACCTGCGAGAAAAACACTGGCATTGACAAACCCTAATGGACGCACTGAAACGACTGAATGAATTTTCCAGAAAGATGCAAGGGTGGTTTCAAGTCAGCGCGCACTAATGTTGTGAAACGTCAACACGATACTGATTATGCAAGGCCAATTCGTCAAGATCAAGCCCTACGAAGTAGTTCATTGGCCAAACAACAGAGTGCGAGGGAACGGTCCATGATAATGAGTAGTAGGATGGAACACAGGTACGACAAGAACAATAATTCGGAAGGTTTCTTTGAGGGGGATTTGGTACTGATATACAACCCTTATCGGCGGAAAGGTGTTCCATCCAAATTTCGGTGCAGTTGGGAAGGCCCGTACAAAGTTGTGAAGAAGATCAGTGATACCATCTTCCGCATACAAACCATTGGGAAACCACGAAGTAGAAGAGTGGTACAGTTGGAGATGCTAGCGGCGGTTAGATCGAGAGATTTTTCTGTGGTCTTTGGTGGAGGGCAGTGTTACGAATATTAGCAACACTAAGGAATACTATCCTCTCTAAGCCGATGCTAAGCAGTGACTTGATGCACATCAATAATTCAATCATTATGTCTACACATATGTACGTACACGTAGCGGAGAAGCAACGCATAAACACATGCAGATATCTTATCTTAAATGCTCCCAAAAAAAGAATGCAATTATAATTGTGGAAGTGTCGCTCACAAATACACGCGCATATGAGAAGCTATACACGTGCATATGTAGTTATAATTATAACAGATAACCAACTAGTAGATTCTAGAACAGAAGCGCCTTGGAGATGCAACGAGGAAATCAAAGAGTATAAAAGGCAGCAACAGTAGAGGCGCTACAGTCAGTTTTGAATTAAGTATGCTATCTGTCGGGCAATAGTTGTGTTATTGTACTTTAATAAAGGCCATTTTGCATTATTGAAAAGTGGAGTTATTTATTCAACAGTTTAGTGATTCGAACCTTAGTAGAAGATTTGAAATAAGTGGAATTGCAGTAAATTCGTTACAGTATTATAAGGCTGCGTTATAAGACCTCTAGGAAATGTGAGCGGGGTGCTTAACCGATGTTGTTTATCTCCACTTAGTCTATATAATTTGGCAAGGATAGCGTATCTGCAAATTTCAATGTAATATCTTTAACGATTTTTTATTAAACGGCTTCTTAAAATTGCAAATTTTGATCTTCTAACTGTGGGTGGTGCCACGCCTATATTTCACAATTTTTTAGAATAAATGTTTTGCGTCATAAAAACAATCCACCCACCAAATTTATAAGGTTAGCGGTATTCGTTTTTGAATTATCTAATTTTTTTCTGTTTTCTAAATTTTCGATATCGAAAAAGTGGGCGTTCAATTTCGATTATTTTCAATACCAATCTATCCTGGGTCCAGATAAGCCCGTTTACCGAATTTTGTGAAGATATCTCAATATTTTCTCAAGTTATCATGCTAACGGACGGACGGATGGACCAACATGGTTAAATCAAATTTTTTCTCGATACTGACGATTTTATATTTGGAAGTCTATATGTATCTCGACTCCTTTATACCTGTGCAACCAACCAAATTCAATAAAAGTTATAATACCCTGTGTACAAGTACAGCTGGGTATAAAAATAACAACATTTAGGAAAGGAAAAAACTGAGTGACTTTCCCATATGTGCCAATGGAAGTTTCAGTTGTTACCACATCCTATTTGGGTTAGTAGTGAAATCGTACATATCCTCGAAGCTTTTACCGTAGACATCAAAATCAGAGCAGGTGAGCTAAAAGGAGGCAAGAGTTACATATAATCGGCTAAGCATGAAGGCCTGAACCAATCACGGGGCAGCAAAGTGTCGAAAATCATGTGCAGGTCTTACGATCTCAAACTTATAAAGCTTCTCATGCCACTAAAAAGAGGGGACTGTATGCTCATGGTGGCTGTTCTCACATACTCTTGTATTAGGTCATGCCGGTGATAGAAGGTTTAGGAAGTTTAGGTTGCAGGGGAAAAAGATCGACCATGTTCTGTGCTCGTTTACGACGCCTGCCAGGCTACAACTACAGTTATTGGGACTGGAGCAGCTATCAGATCTAGAAGCAGCCAGTAAGATAGGTTCTAGAAAGATTTTCCAACAGAACGGATTAATTTATTAAGAAACGTTTTTGACTGAGTTTTTCAGTTTTTTCATTGAGCAAACTTCTGGTAAGACCATATACACATTCTGTCTGTGTGAGGTTCTCAAGGATCGTCAGTTCAACCTAATCTATGATCACCGCCTTCGCCTTCTTAATGCAAATCTCGTTTTAAATTTGTATCTAGGTTAGGTTTGGTTATGGTGGCTGCACCCCTAGCAAGACTGTGGGGCACATATAGGCCAGCTGTCCTGTTGGGATACCTCTGAACTAGCTTATACCCTTTCTCCTTTAGATATATTAAAAATTGAACCAATTTGTACGTTGAGTATATTGCAGATGCCTTCAACTTCAGCGGGGCTTAGCTCCACTAAACAACCGAAAAAGTGTTTGTTTGGAGATTTCATGGGTGCTCTGGCTAGAGCCGGGCATCTGTAGAAAACGTGTTCAAGAATTTCTAAGTAATCTTCGTCCCTACAGCTTCGACAGAAGTCATTCGTTGGGATTCTAATGCGTTTGACGATACTTCCATCAGACAGTATCCTGTTAGTACCTTGATTAATAAACCCAAGGAGAAACGATTGATGTCGATAAGAAACCTAGTTTGGTTCTTATTTACAGGTTCACAGGTGGATTCTAGTGCGCATATGACATTGGCTTTTTGGGCAATTGTAGACAAGCTATTTATTTGTTGGGTCTATATCTTCTCCTTTAAGGACTTACAACTTTGAAAATCGTGCCAAACATAATATATCATTTCATTCTCATGAAAGGTATAACTAAGGCAGTTCATGTGGCATTTTTGGGAGTATTGAAGAATGCAAAAAATGCAGTATTTTACGCATAGCCAAGGTCATTGCTCATGATCTATAACATGGGTCTCCAAAAATTAAAACTGATTCCCCTTTGCATACGGAATGAGAGTCTAATTCGGCTTTGGTCTATAGTGACAGATTTATCATAACTATAAATCTTTCCAAATACATATAGATATTTATTTTTAAATTCAGGAGTACTAAATTAAGTTACACTGACTTTAAGTATTGATCTGAAATAAGTGTTGGTGTTTTTCTGCTGTCATTTTTGTTCAAGATATTTTCTAAACTGAATGTTCATACTTTCCGCGATCTATGTAATAGATTAAATTGATTTACACGACATTAAACAATTAGTAATTAATCTCACTATGCTTTTCTACTTAACCAAAACTTATTTGAAGTCACTTCAAAGTTTCAATCAGATAAATTACTTCAAACCTTGCAGAGTTAGGCAATGCGTGGACTGAGAGAAGAGCAGCAACATCTTCGGAATTAACCAAATTAGAGAGATAAGGTAAGATTAATTGACGTTGACAAGGGAAAAACATTGTTATTTACTTAAAATTTATTCATTTTGTTAAGAGATTGCAAACAATAAACGAACAAACGAATGCCAAAGTTATAACTTCATGGCCGACTTATTAGAGATTTAAATAGCTTGATAACATTTGTCCACTTGATTTTTTGTCATAATGTCACTATTTTTCGAATGGATGCTCGAATTAGGATGATTGTGAGCTAAAACTTTAATTTTAAGTACACTGAAAGAAAAAGGTTAGATCAACCTATTTTTCTTTCAAGTTTTATCCATTATGAATGATAAGTAAGTGTGATATCTTATCTGTCAACTGCCTGACAGGATGTTCAATATGGCTACTTTTTAGCGTTTTGACAGGGTGTTCAAAATATGGCGCCTATCTTCAGCGGTTGATAGAAAGAGATACATAATGAGACAGCGATAGTCAATTACAAATCAGGTGATCCAATCACTTTGGAATTTTAACGACTATGCAGAAGATATCACACTTTGTTATCATTCACAATGGTTTTATCCATCGCAATTAGCTGTGGCTAACACTATGTCTTCCACTTCCCAAAATTTGTTGATCCTAAATTAACGTATTTAGACCCGGTTTTTCGGTACAAGTTCAACTCAGTTTGCCAGTTAAATTGACCTTATACATATTCTGCAGTCTTTCAGTCTACTTTAACTGAAGTTTAAGCTGAGCTCAAGCGGCCGATCTGGCAGGGCTTCGAATATACACAACAAGCATTTGGGCTTGTGTACTATTAGAGCTCATTATTATAACTAGCACACTTCTAATATCTTAAGAGTTGTTTCAAAACAGCGGCACAAATTGAGAGTGTAAGGTTCTTAGCAAAAAGGCAATTTTTTATAAAGCAAAAAATGCTGGTACTTAAGATAGATTTCCCAAATAGTACTCAAGTGTGGTCCTCTAATTGGACTCAAATGTGAAAGGAGGGATTTTTATGTCCGTACTTACGTTAGGCGTGGATGGATGACCGTTTTAATAATTCAATACATGTTTAGATTTAATACATTTAACAATTTAATCTCCATTGTTTGTTGTTGTGTATTAATGTTTTTTAATAATAGCCGTGTTTTTTTTACATCTATAGACGTTTACGCTTAAGCTTTATATGGACTGCTAAGCGTCAAACTTTAAATATACCTCTGAAATTGCTGCGCCTAAAATTTATGCTACGAATTTTCAATACGCATTATACTCAGATGTAACTGAAATATGTGTCTATGTTTCACCTTCTACAATAATTCTATGTATTCTATACGCGTCCACTATTCATCGCAATTGATTTAGCTATATGTTATACATTATGGCCAACAGAGGTTTGTGTCCCCGATTTAAGTACACCCTGTTCTGTAGCTAGTTATTTAACCACCGCCGCTAGATGGGTCTCCTAAGCATTATCTAAGCGAGGATAGCCGTTTTTTTACGCGCAAACGCAAACGTATGCGCGTGTAAAAAAAACACGGCTAATTATAATTTATAAAAGTATTTAATAAGAATTGAATGTTAATTAGTAGTAAAAATATAAAATATTTAGAACTTGGCGGATGATTTAGACTGTTCGCGCTACGATGGTTGCAAGAAGACTCTTATTGAATAACTTCGTGTTTGTTCGCCTCTCTGACACTCATGCCGGGTGACGTATGCACTTATGCTTATGTAATATTAATATTTATGCGACCTTTGCTTGAAATTATATTTATTGACTTTTGGCTGGCTCTAGGTCATTAGGAATAAAAACACACGTTTGTTAAGTTGTTCCCCAATATATTTCGGTTGCACATCGGTAACCGTTCTCAAGGGTAACTGCAATAATATTATAAACAAATTTAACTTAAAAATTACACACAAAATTTGTGTAAACATAAACAATTATAAACATTTACATACATTCGTTTACACGTCTGGCTGCTTTGACGTGGAGCTTAATACTGTCCGTTTGTTTGTCAACAAGTGTCTGTAGATTTATCAAGCCCCCATTACTGATACTTAGCATAGACTTGATTGGACTTGGCGTAAACTTGGCAACTTAGCCACGATTATACTCCACTTGGCGCATACAATCTGGCGTCACAATCAGCGTTGAAATTTATTTTTAAATAAATGTCAATTTGTATGACAAAATGTCAAAAGGTAATGGAAACAAACAAATGGCATCTCAAAATGTAAACATCACTTAGAACTTACAGAGAATTTATACACCAGCTGAAACTGTTGACAGAGAATTTTCTGCTGTTAACTGGTTAACATTGAAATTGGATTGTGTGTGGTGAAGTGCAAGACGTGTTCACATGCAAAAAAGTTGGAATCTAGCAAAAACGCCTTCTCATTGTGTTTAAATTCTCTGGAACTTACATAGAAAATCAAAATTCAACAGACTTCTAAGTCAAGTTAAGTGTTGCCAAGTTTTGAGTAATCAGTAACATGCAATGTTCATTTAACAGAACTGTAATTGACAGTTCTCAAGTCAAGTCAAGTCTATGCTAAGTATCAGTAATGGAGCCTTAAGTGTCCGTTTTGTAATTCATTCTTATGTTCGGCGGAGTGTTTATTATATGTAAAATTTCCAATGTTAGGCGTTTGGTGTAGCATTTTTCTTGTGCTAAAATTGATGCTCTTTCGAAGTTTGGAGAATGGCCGGTAGATGCACAGTGGGCCATTAGTGCTGTTTTTGTGATGCTTGAATCCTGACATTGTTTGAAGTCCGATTTGTGTTGTGATACTCTAGTTTTTAATTTCGACTTTGTTGTTCCTACGTATACATTGTTACAAGTTTCGTGTTTGCTTCCGTTACAGGGGATTTTGTAAATTAGATTGCTTCTTTCCATTGGATGTATTTTGTATTTTGTATTATTAAATATCTTGTTTAAAGTGCTTGTGGGTTTGTGTGCTATTTTTATAGTTTCTTTGTTGTAAATATTTTTGTATGTAATTTTAAAGTTAAATTTGTTTATAATATTATTGCAGTTACCCTTGAGAACGGTTACCGATGTGCAACCGAAATATATTGGGGAAGAACTTAACAAACGTGTGTTTTTATTCCTAATGATCTAGAGCCAGCCAAAAGTCAATAAATATAATTTCAAGCAAAGGCCGCATAAATATTAATATTACAATCAACGGAAGGCACGCCGTATGCATAACGCAACAAAAATGGGATATGCAAAATTAAAGAAAAACAAGTAAGGAAGGTTAAGTTTGGGTGTAACCGAACATTACATACTCAGTTGAGAGCTATGGTGACAACATAAGGGAAAATAACCATGTAGGAAAATGAACCGAGGGAAACCGTGGAATGTGTTTGTATGACATGTGTATCAAATGAAAGACATTAAAGAGTATTTTATGAGGGAGTGGGCCATATTTCTATAGGTGGACACCATTTAGGGATATCGCCAAAAGGTGGACCAGGGTTGACTCTAGAATTCTGTTTGTACGATATGGGTATCAAATGAAAGGTGTTAATGAGTATTTTAAAAGGGAGTGCCTTAGTTCTATAGTGGACGCCGTTTCGAATATCGCCATAAAGGTGGACCAGGGGTGACTCTAGCATTTGTTTGTACGATATGGGTATCAAACATGTTTAATGAGTTTTAAAAGGGAGTTGTTAGTTTATAGTGGTCGCGTTTCGAGATATCGCCATAAAGGTGGACCAGGGGTGACCCTAGATTTGTTTGTACATATGGGTATCAAAAGAAAGGGTTAATGAGTATTTTAAAAGGGAGTAATCCTTAGTTCATAGGTGACGCGTTTCGAGATATCGCCATAAAGGTGGCCAGGGGTGACTCTAGAATTTGTTTGTACATATGGGTATCAAAAGAAAGGTGTTAATGAGTATTTTAAAAGGGAGTAATCCTTAGTTCATAGTGGACGCCGTTTCGAGATATCGCCATAAAGGTGGACCAGGGGTGACCCTAGAATTTGTTTGTACAATATGGGTATCAAAAGAAAGGTGTTAATGAGTATTTTAAAAGGGAGTAATCCTTAGTTCCATAGGTGGACGCCGTTTCGAGATATCGCCATAAAGGTGGACCAGGGGTGACCCTAGAATTTGTTTGTACAATATGGGTATCAAAAGAAAGGTGTTAATGAGTATTTTAAAAGGGAGTAATCCTTAGTTCCATAGATGGACGCCGTTTCGAGATATCGCCATAAAGGTGGACCAGGGTTGACTCTAGAATTTGTTTGTACAATATGGGTATCAAACGAATGGTGTTAATGAGTATTTTAAAAGGGAGTGGGCCTTAGTTCTATAGGTGGACGCCGTTTCGAAATATCGCCATAAAGGTGGACCAGGGGTGACTCTAGAATGTGTTTGTACGATATGGGTATCAAATAAAGGTATTAATGAGGGTTTTTAAAAGGGAGTGTGGTTGTTGTATAGGTGGTCGCCTTTTCGAGATATCGCCATAAAGGTGGACCAGGGGTGACCCTAGAATTTGTTTGTACAATATGGGTATCAAAAGAAAGGTGTTAATGAGTATTTTAAAAGGGAGTAATCCTTAGTTCCATAGGTGGACGCCGTTTCGAGATATCGCCATAAAGGTGGACCAGGGGTGACCCTAGAATTTGTTTGTACAATATGGGTATCAAAAGAAAGGTGTTAATGAGTATTTTAAAAGGGAGTAATCCTTAGTTCCATAGGTGGACGCCGTTTCGAGATATCGCCATAAAGGTGGACCAGGGGTGACCCTAGAATTTGTTTGTACAATATGGGTATCAAAAGAAAGGTGTTAATGAGTATTTTAAAAGGGAGTAATCCTTAGTTCCATAGGTGGACGCCGTTTCGAGATATCGCCATAAAGGTGGACCAGGGGTGACCCTAGAATTTGTTTGTACAATATGGGCATCAAACGAAAGGTGTTAATGAGTATTTTAAAAGGGAGTGGGCCTTAGTTCTATAGGTGGACGCCGTTTCGAAATATCGCCATAAAGGTGGACCAGGGGTGACTCTAGAATGTGTTTGTATGATATGGGTATCAAATTAAAGGTATTAATTAGGGTTTTAAAAGGGAGTGGTGGTTGTTGTATAGGTGGTCGCATTTTCGAGATATCGCCATAAAGGTGGACCAGGGGTGACCCTAGAATTTGTTTGTACAATATGGGTACCAAAATAAAGGTGTTAATGAGTATTTTAAAAGGGAGTAATCCTTAGTTCCATAGGTGGACGCCGTTTCGAGATATCGCCATAAAGGTGGAGCAGGGGTGACCCTAGAATTTGTTTGTACAATATGGGTATCAAAAGAAAGGTGTTAATGAGTATTTTAAAAGGGAGTAATCCTTAGTTCCATAGGTGGACGCCGTTTCGAGATATCGCCATAAAGGTGGACCAGGGGTGACCCTAGAATTTGTTTGTACAATATGGGCATCAAACGAAAGGTGTTAATGAGTATTTTAAAAGGGAAATGGGCTTTAGTTCTATAGGTGGACGCCGTTTCGAAATATCACCATAAAGGTGGACCAGGGGTGACTCTAGAATGTGTTTGTATGATATGGGTATCAAATTAAAGGTATTAATTAGGGTTTTAAAAGGGAGTGGTGGTTGTTGTATAGGTGGTCGCATTTTCGAGATATCGCCATAAAGGTGGACCAGGGGTGACCCTAGAATTTGTTTGTACAATATGGGTACCAAAAGAAAGGTGTTAATGAGTATTTTAAAAGGGAGTAATCCTTAGTTCCATAGGTGGACGCCGTTTCGAGATATCGCCATAAAGGTGGAGCAGGGGTGACCCTAGAATTTGTTTGTACAATATGGGTATCAAAAGAAAGGTGTTAATGAGTATTTTAAAAGGGAGTAATCCTTAGTTCCATAGGTGGACGCCGTTTCGAGATACCGCCATAAAGGTGGACCAGGGGTGACTCTAGAATTCGTTTGTGCAATATGGGTATCAAACGAAAGGTGTTAATGAGTATTTTAAAAGGGAGGGGGCCTTAGTTCTATAGGTGTTCGCCTTTTCGAGATATCGCCATAAAGGTGGACCAGGGGTGACTCTAGACTTTGTTTGTACGATATGGGTATCAAATGAAAGGTGTTAATGAGTATTTTTAAAAGGGAGTGGGCCTTCGTTCTATAGGTGTTCGCCTTTTCGAGATATCGCAATAAAGGTGGACCAGGGGTGACTCTAGACTTTGTTTGTACGATATGGGTATCAAATGAAAGTGTTAATGAGTATTTTTAAAAGGGAGTGGGCCTTCGTTCTATAGGTGTTCGCCTTTTCGAAATATCGCCATAAAGGTGGACCAGGGGTGACTCTATAATGTGTTTGTACGATATGGGTATCAATTTAAAGGTATTAATGAGAGTTTTAAAGGGGGTGGTGGTAGTTGTATATGTGAAGGCGTTTTCCAGATATCGACCAAAATGTGGACCAGGGTGACACAGAATATCATCTGTTGGATACCGCTAATTTATTTATATATGTAATACCTGCCAAGATTTTAAGGGTTTTTTATTTCGCCCTGCAGAACTTTTTCATTTTCTTCTACTTAATATGGTGGGTGTCACAACCATTTTATAAAGTTTTTTCTAAAGTTATATTTCGCGTCAATAAACCAATCCAATTACCTCACCATGTTTCATCCCTTTTTTCGTATTTGGTATAGAATTATGGCATTTTTTAATTTTTCGTAATTTTCGATATCGAAAAAGTGGGCGTGGTCATTGTCGGATTTCGTTCATTTTTCATACCAAGATAAAGTGAGTTCAAGTAAGTACGTGAACTAAGTTCATTACAGATATGTCGATTTTTGCTCAAGTTATCGTGTTATCGGCCATGCGGAAGAACAGACGAACGACTGTGTATAAAAAACTGGGCGTGGCATCAACCGATTTCGCCCGTTTTCCCAGAAAACAGTTAACATCATAAAAGCTTTGCCCTACCAAATTTCAAAAGGATTGGTTAATTTTTGTTCGACTTATGGCGTTAAAAGTATCCTAGACAAATTAAATGAAAAAGGGCGGAGCCACGCCCATTTTGAAATTTTCTTTTATTTTTGTATTTTGTTGCACCATATCATTACTGGAGTTGAATGTTGACATAATTTTCTTATATACTGTGAAGATATTAAATTTTTTGTTAAAATTTTACTTTAAAAAAAATTTTTTTTTAAAAGTGGGCGTGGTCCTTCTTCGATTTTGCTAATTTTTATTAGGCGTACATATAGTAATAGGAGTAACGTCCCTGCCAAATTTCATCATGATATCTTCAACGACTGACAAATTACAGCTTGCAAAACTTCTAAATTACCTTCTTTTAAAAGTGGGTGGTGCCACGCCCATTGTCCAAAATTTTACTAGTTTTCTATTCTGCGTCATAAATTGAACTCATTTACCAAGTTTCGTCGCTTTATCTGTCTTTGGTAATGAATTATCGCCTTTTCGGTTTTTCGAAATTTTCGATATCGAAAAAGGGGGCGTGGTTATAGTCCGATATCGTTCATTTTAAAAAGCGATCTGAGATGAGTGCTCAGAAACCTACATACCAAATTTCATCAAGATACCTCAAAATTTACTCAAGTTATCGTGTTAACGGACGGACGGACGGACGGACATGGCTCAATCAAATTTTTTTTCGATCCTGATTATTTTGATATATGGAAGTCTATATCTATCTCGATTCCTTTATATATGTACAACCAACCGTTATCCAATCAAACTTAATATACTCTGTGAGCTCTGCTCAACTGAGTATAATAATGGAAACTACAAAGGGTTAATAAACAATTTTCAAGCCACAGCAAAGAAATTGGTAAAAAGTAAATCTGGCATAAAATTTTTAATGAAATGTAGACAATGTAAACTTATACCTAATTTTATTAAGAATTCAACAAAATGTCATCAATTATTTGCATTTGACAAAAACTTACAACAAAACATAGACAGACTTTTATATAAATATACATCCAATATCATAGAAAGATACTAAATCTACTTATCAAACACAAACACAATATTCTCAAGAAACAAAATAAATGAATATAATATGCAAAAACAAAACTTAAAGAAAAGCTCAGCACAGATTAGTCAAATGAATTTATGGAGAAGGAGGAAAACACCACGAACAAATCAACAACAACATTGAGGAAACGGCAAGATTTTAAATACAAGAAACTTAGAAATAAACGCAATAATATTTTCACCCACAACTATCAAGAAGATCGGTTTGTCAACAACACAAACATAGATATCCCGCGAGATGTAAAAGTGCTGCTAGCAAAGGGACCAAATTTGGCCTACCAGTTACAAATGACAGTTTTCCCGCTCTTCAAATACATTGCTGATGGAGAGAATCTGTTACAGTCTGTGAAGGAAAAAGAGAAACAAGAGGCGCGAAACAAATTCACATTGCTGATAAATGATCACATAAAAACCAACAAAGAAAGTGCAATAGACCGTGCAATATTAGATACAGTGGTCCGCTCCACGGATATTTCTAAGGAGAAAATGACAACATAAAAATTTTAAGGTCTGACAAAGGAAACAAAACCGTAGCAATGGAGATAGAGGACTATAGCAGCAAAATGGGTGATATTTTAAACGACTTGACTACATATAGAATTCATAGACAGGATCCCACATCAAGATTACAGACCAATAACAACAATTTAGTCGAAAAACTTTTTAAAATGGGATGTATTTCGAAAGCCGAGAAACTCAAACTGACCACAAATACGGCGCTACCACCAAGAATTTATGGCCTCCCAAAAACGCACAAGGCAGGAACTCCACCTCCAGACCTATATGCTCAGCGATTGGTTCTCCATCATACGGACTGTGTAAATATATCATCAATATATTAAAAAACTTAACTGCAAACTCAAATTACAATATAAGAAACACGTTGGAATTCAAAGAGAAGATAAATAACACATTTATATTTGAAGACGAAAAACTCATTTCTTTTGACGTAGTCTCACTGTTTCCCAGTATACCGACAAATTTAGCACTTGACATCATACAAAGAAAATGGACGACTATAAAAGAATTTACCAACATGCCGAAACAAATATTTATGGACATATTACGATTTTGCATAGAAGAAAGTAGATATTTTAAATTCAAGGACACGGTATACGTCCAATTGAAGGGAATGCCGATGGGATCCCCTGCTTCACCAGTTATTGCAGATATTATAATGGAGGAAATACTTATCAAGACGATGGAGAAACTAGGTGTTTTACGGGGCAGTGTGGACCCGGGGAAGTCGGGCGTGTGCGTTGCAAATAAAAGAAGGTAAACACCGAATTAGTAAATCGTAACCACAAGTTTGTTTACAAAATATGAGTTTATTGAAAATGTATAAAGGACTTAGCGACGAGCTACAATATGGTTATGAAAGTGAAACACTCACAAACTTCCTGGACGTCAGGAAGGCTAATTAATCTCACAATATAAATAGCAATTCCGAGTGAATATGCCGTAGTGCAGTTAGAAAGAAGTTAATCGAATTACCAAATGCACTTAACACGTTCAAATGTATGCCAGTGATTAATTGCAAATAAACACAATTTAGAACACAGTTTAAATTTTAAGATGTACACTCGAAAAAAAGTTATGAAACTCACCTGGGGCTAGCTGCTGGCTCTTGAACGTTCCAAAATAGAAAAGAAAGATTTAAAACGAAAAAGGTCCGCACCACCTGCCGATAGCTAACTTTCGTCGAGTTTTTCCCCTTTGAAGTTAGCGCTCGGCAGGGGTGGGCCGTTACCGGTAAATAATAATATTGCCAAAAATGTGCATTAGGGTGGTAGCGAATATTTAGGCTGGTGGTCAGAAGCCCAGATTAATAAGTAAATACGTCGATGACATTTTTGCAATTATGCACGAAGATGAGATACATAATACACTAAATGCGCTGAATTCGTTTAACAGACACATAAAATTTACAATAGAATTAGAAGAAGAGGGAAAACTACCTTGCTTTGATTCTATTGTAATCAGACGAGGAAATAAATTAAAAGTGCGATGGTATAAGAAAGCAACAGCGTCCGGACGAGTCACCAATTTTCACTCGAAACACCCTAAAACGATGATAATGAATACAGCATTGGGCTGTATACGACGCATGTTGAACATATCGGACCAAATTTACCACAGGGAATAGAGAATGAGATATTGTGCTTATTGAAACAAAATGTCTTTCCAGAAAATATTATAAAAACCTTAATAAAGAGAGCAAAAACTATGAGAAATCTGCAAAAAGACGAAACCCCGAAAATTAATAAATCGGTCACACATGAGGTACATATCATCAGAAGGCTAACAAGATCAAATATTTACAACAAAGAAACTATAAAAATAGCACACAAACACTTCAAACAAGATATTTAATAATACAAAATCCAAAATACCTCCAATGGAAAGAAGCAATCTAATTTACAAAATCCCCTGTAACGGAAGCAAACACGAAACTTGTAACAATTATTAGTAGAAACAACAAAGTCGAAATTAAAAACTAGAGTATCACAACACATTCGGATTTCAAACAATGTCAGGATTCAAGCATCGCAAAAACAGCACTAATGGCCCACAGTGCATCTACCGGTCATTCTCCAAACTTCGAAAGAGCATCAATTTTAGCACACAATGCTACACCAAACGCCTAACATTGGAAATTTTACATATAATAAACACTCCGCCGAACATAAGAATGAATTACAAAACGGACACTGATCACATTTGAACACATCTACAGACACTTGTTGACAAATAAACGGACAGTATTAAGCTCCACGTCAAAGCAGCAAGACGTGTAAATGAATGTATGTAAATGTTTATAATTGTTTATGTTTACACAAATTTTGTATGTAATTTTTAAGTTAAATATTATTGCAGTTACCCTTGAGGACGGTTACCGATGTGCAACCGAAACTTATGCTTATGTTTTAGATATAGGGTGATTCATTGCAATGAGTTGATTCATACTATGCGACCAATCATTTACAAATGTAAGATTCTAATACTACAGTATTTTCACGAAAATAAAATAAAACACCTAAGATATGTTTTTTACTCGTAATGCTTCATTACTGCTACCAACCAGGTGTTTATTTCTCACTATAAACAGCTGTTGGCTTTGGTCATAACACCTTGAAAAATACTTTTTTTCAACTCCACCTTAACTCGATATCCAATATAGGATATCAACTGGGGAAATGTGCTGCATACTCATTTGAGAACTATACATTTCTCAAAATCTCCCAAAGGTTGGAGAATAATTTGAAAATGACGTTTCAACTTGAGAACTATAAAATTTAAGAAATGTCTCAAAGGTTGTTGAGTGATTGGAAAATGATGTTGATTATCAACTTGAAAACTTTCAGGTTTAAGAATAATTACAAAATGATTTTGAATGTCAACTCCAGAACAAAATATATGTTTCCATAAGGCTGGAGAAATATTTTTTCCATGTTCGTTGGGTAAAAAAAATCCAGCTGTTGCCATATCTGCAAATTATCTAGACATTTTGCCGTACAAAAAAGGCCACGCCAAAGGCGGCCTTAAACTGCGACTGCAAAACTGTTCTATATTTTCACAAGAGTTTAAATTTGCCTGGAGTTTAAGCTTAGCTTAACCAACTACTGAAAAACACGACCCTTAATAGTAAAATGAACAAAAAACCCAAAAGTTTTCTTTAAAAAAAACCACAAATAAAAAACTTGTTTCTAAAGATTTTGTGTTGATTTTTCCAAACCTTGATCCCAGGATTTTTAGTGTGGTAGGCCTAGCACGCTACCGTCACACCACGGTGGCCGCCCAGCTCTGGTGTGTTAACTAACAAATATTAATGTCACCCTTAAACTACTAATAAAAACTTTAAAGAGATTTCTCTTTTTACATATTGTTAATTTGAGACCAACAGTTTTTCTTCTGTTGAATTGACAACAAGTTTGTCCTCTTGACAAAAAACTCCGTTGAATTGATCATAATGCGATCAATTTTAAGAATAACTGTTAATTCAAGAAACACAAATCTAATTTGTTGATTTTGCTAGCTTCATTTCTTTTGGTTTAACTAAGTATTTCAAGCAGACCAAAAAGTGTGATGCTGTCATTATCCAAAGTGCTGTAATAGGTTAAGTATTGCATAAAAGCTTTCAATAGACCCACAGTTCCATGTTAATGTTTTGTTAACTATCCTAATTGTAAACACGCATTTATATCAAGTAAATCCACTCAGACCTTTCATACAGAGGGTTAACGAAATAATGTATTAAAGTTTTCTAAATTAAAATAATGCTACAGAAAAAGTGGCGCTGAGGCAAAATTCTCGCTCGAATATAGAGGGTGGTTATTCGCCGATTCTTGCCTACGAAACACATACATGTATACCTTGCTAGATAATATTTCACTTTTTACCAAGTGCGATCACAGAGCACCGAAAGAGGGTGATATGCAATATGACACCGATTGGTCTGTTTATCAAGGAAACAGCATCGCCGAATGACCTTACACTTTGAAAAGTGAAGATCTGGCTGCAGAACAGTATTCGATACAATGTATTGGATAATCTTTCCTACTGAGTAAGATTAGAAAGATGGCGAGCTCACTCAGAGGTTCGGCATATCAGTTTTCACTCTCGGAAACAAAAAAGGGCTATGGAAGGAGCAGAGGTAATTTTAACAATACTCCCAGCAGCGTCCTTATCAATGCGACCTATCCTCCGTTATACAAGATGCGTCATATTGGTTACTTGGTAACTTGGTATCTTCTCTAATTGCTAGTCGGATGTTCATTCTTTCGGATCAGTAATGAGTTCATCTAGTCTAACAAGCGATAGTTGTTTTTGGCTGGTTTGGTTTATGGGACATCGTAGCATACAAGGAAACCAAAGGCCAGATGAGCTAAAACAGCATAGATCTATTATTGATATTGAAGTAGCAAAGCCGTTCCATTCATACTTGGGTGGTATCTCTCAGCAATAGCTTGCCGGTGCTTTGAAAAGGTGGAAGTGATTATTCAAATAAGTTGGGATACAATATCAGAACAGAACTTCATGCAGCATGGCTGGCTTTAGAACAAAATTCATGAACTTGCAGCTGTAATCTGTCATGGAGGGGGAAGAATGGTACAGCACTGCGGTACTACCTAGCGCAGTGCCGTAATATAATGATGTTTATTGGAAAATTTTTGTCTCGTCTCTCAGAACCCAAGGCTTTTGGGCTTAGTGAACATCACATATATTTAATAATGGATGGATATTGTTGGACCAGATACCCATCGAATATTAGAAAAATTTTACAGTATCCTTCCTTTAATTGTCTTCAATAAATGCACAATCTTAAGTAACAATATTTACAAAAAGAGCGTAGTCGCTACAACAGCCAACCAACACTGCCTAAATCTTTTAAGTGTTACCTTGTGCGATGATTTTTTACGACTTTCGACGTGGATTATCAAGACAGGGGTGCTTTGAACAACTTACTTCCACGTTTGGTGATGAAGCCACATCGTATAACGAATTCCATCGTGGCCGCCGTTCGCTCAGGGACGAAACTCGTGAAGGTCGTCCAAAATCAGTTGTTGTGCAAAAAAACATTGACGCTGTGCGCGAACTTATATCGCAAGATCGTCACGCGACTTATCGTGAGATTGAGGCATCCCTGGGCATTAGTATGACGAGCATCAATAAGATATTGCATGAACATTTAGCTGTGAAAAAAATTTGTTCGCGTTGGATCCCGCATAATTTGACAAAAGCTCAATCCTCAATACCTCAATCGGAGTGGAAAAAGTGCTACGAAAATTGGTTTGAACGCACGCAAAAGTGAATTTATTATCACGGAGAATACTTCGAAAAAACAATAAAGCCATTTTCGATAATAAATTACTGTCTTTTCATTATTAGGCTCAAAATATAAATAGCAACCCGTATATGCACTAGGGTGGCCCTTCGTTGTATGGAGGGGAAAAAAAGTGTTTGGATTATTGATCTTACCCCCCTAAAAATATACGAATAGCTCAAGAACGAATATATACAAAGTTTTAGGCCAATCAAAAAAGATTTAGAGGTGGCGCAAAGGGCTTGAAATCCTGAAAAATTAAATGATTTTTACAATTTTGTGTTTCAGGCTTCCATATTTCTGAACCCTAAGAAAATTTACTGCTTTTCCATACCGTAATAAGATTTGTATTTTCTTACTTTTCTAAAATGGCCACAATCTTCAAAATCGATCGATCAATAACAGAGTTGCAGGGCAAAATATATATTGCTTTCGACAAACAAATATGAAAAGTAAATTAAGTCTGTGCAAATGTGTTTATCAATTAATCGTGGTATTCGGGTAAAAAGTTTATTTCTTTAAAAAAGTATACACATATATTTTTTTATAAATTTTCTTTCGAAATGCGTGATGCCACAACAAATTTAAGCCTGCACTGCAGCTTGTTCTTGCAACAAGCATTTCGAAAGAAATTTAAAAAAAAGTATAAAGAAATGAAAATAAATATTTTAAAATTGCAAACAACTACAAAAAATTTTTTGACGTTTTCTTATTAAAACTATACTGCTCTTGAATGAACAAAATTTGAATAGTAGGTTTTTTTTTAAATAGATAAATTGCGGCACTTGCATTGGGATGGAAAACCACTTCCAGAAATAACAGGTCGTGACAAGGTGAA
>JARSSU010033754.1:0-33196 GCA_029619165.1 Eurosta solidaginis
ATGGCTATGAACTAATAAGGAAGATGTAACAAATTATATTCGAGTAAATCAAACTTCAATAATGAAAATTTAAAAACTATACAACTATCGACTGGAAATGTTCGAATTCATGAATAAGTAGCACTGTATGCAAATTAGAAAATATGAACGATGATTATGTCGCCAAGTAAAGGATTCTGTTATAGAAAAACTCGTTGCTCCTCACAAATACTAGAAGTTTTCAAGGACAACCTTACAAGACCAGCAGCAAGCCGTTGGGTTTTTATTCGCTGCATTATCTTCATATCTGCGTAAAGCTCATACAGGTCATTCATTTTACGAAAACTCGGTCGGCATCACGGACAGACATAAATTCTTTCAGAAAATTTCCTCTCTAACACTCCAAGAGCCACATCATCTTCTTCGGCACCGTATTAGTATGGCTCGAAATCATGGATGATGAGTAACTTTTAACTTTTAATTTGTGTGCGTCTAAGGAGGACTTTACTTTCAATGAATACTCATTCCAAGTAAGCAGTTGTTGCCAAGAGTTATTCTCCGTTTTGATTTCTAAGCGTAACATTGTATTTTGTGTTAACACTGGTTCCTGAATAGACGAAATCCGTCGCAGTGACGTGGCTTTAGGCCCTAATGGCACTCTTCTGAGATGACAGTAAGTACTTCGTCTTGTGCACATTTACCATAAAACCCACTTTTTTTTGCCTCTGTATCTAACCACATAAGGCAAAACTCGCAGTATAAAGAGCATAGGCCAGTAGCTGTACGCTATTTATAATAGACTGTGCCTTCACGATGTGACCAATGGCGCCAGTGTGGCAGAACGAACAAGCTACTTGGCGCGCCTTGTTGGATTGACATTACGTTCAAACGGCTAAGCGTCAATTCAGTAGGTAAGTACCATCACGGTTTAGGTCTGATGTTCTTCTCCAGCATTATGTTAAAGAAATCGCACGAAAGGGAGTCACATCGTTGGTTTCGAATGGCTCGGAAAAGTCCTTCCAAATTCTTACCGAGCTGGTGTGTTGCTGACCGTCATTTTGGCAGAGCCTTATACTTCGCAGGAACATAAATTCAGACATAGCAGCATCGCGCTGTCATAGCATGCTTTGAAATCAACAAAAAGATGGTCAGTGTCGATTCTCTATCTTAAGCCTTCTCCATGATATGCGCATAATGAAAATCTGGTCGATTGAGAAAATTTACCAAGTCTGAGTCGTATGATAAGGTCCAATGAGTTCGTGACTATGGGCATCAGTATACTTCATTTCACTGGATAAAAGCGTATACGCGATATTAAGTAGACTGATTCCGCGGTAATTGGCGCGGTTGGGTGATCGCCTTTATTGCGGATTGGACAGAGTAAACAGTTCCAATCTGGAAGCCTGCGCTTATCCGACCATATTTTCATAGGAGTTGATGCAACTTTCTGCTCCGTGTTTGAATAGCTCAGCAGGTATTCCGTGTTTTCCATCATCGGGTTTGTCTTTTCCTCGCCAGCTAGCTATGAGGACAAGTATTCCATTCACAACTTAAGCACACTTTGTAAGTCAGGTACCCAGTCTCTGATAGAATTTTAGGACATTATGCCATCAGAGAAATCAAATATCTAGTAGAGAAATCAAAATATCTCCCGCGGACCACACAGCCGAAGAAGGACATTCGTTAATAAACCAAAGTACGAGAAATCCTGTCCCTCTTTGGGAGCCGAGCAGCGGTAGGTGGGCATCTGTTCTCCATGTAAGGAGTGGTCTGCTCGAGCAATATGTGAAACCTATGACTCGCTGATTGAAATTTAAATAATATCTCTAGACCACGGATAAAACGCTAACAGGAAACTATTCTCCACGGAGTAACCAGCGTTTGCGGCATAGTCCCTCTGCTTCGGCAGCTGGCACATGGATGTGGAGGAGGAGAGAGTCACACCAGCGGCATAGGTTTTTTAATAAAAGTACAATAGCGAAAAAGTATCATTGAATGGGTGTTGATAAGCCCAGAATTATTATACTAAACTCCGAACTAGAGCAAGGAAACTAGTCATCATAAATGTTTATGGACCAACAGAAAGCCAAAACGACGAAATCAAAAGGAATTTTTCGATACGCTCAATAGCTGTGTAAATTCACAACGTTTATCAAGGTGACATATGTGTTATCTGGGCGAATTTAATGCTAAAGTTGTATCTGACAATGATGGTCTAGATATATACCTGGGTAAACCACACCCTGGTACCGGAATGCCAATGGTAGTGGCTTATAGAATATTGTTGTGAAAACGGTTTGGTGATCGGTGGAAGCTTATTCCCAAATAAATTAGTCCACAAAACAACAGGACGTCTCCGGATCAACGCCACCAATAACCAAATTGATCACGTACTCAATAACAGCAGATGGAGGTCATCCTGCTAGATGTGCGCGTTAAAAGAGGAGCAGATATTGGTAGCGATCACTATCTTGTAGCTGGTAGTTTTAGATTTAAGGTAGCCGCAGTACAGAGAAACCTCTAAAAAAATTAGCAAGAAAAACTGATATTGAGAAACTAAAGCATGAAGTATATATGAATGCCTTTAATGCCGTAGTATGCGGACGTGTCGAACGTGTTGAACAGGTTAAACACGAGTGATAGTACAGGTAACAGGCTAGACTCCGTAATAATATCTACCAAGAACTTGGTAGCTGTATCCTTTGACACAAAAACAAAGCAAAGAAAGTATGGCTAACAAATAATACGTGGACACTTACTGAACACCGCCGGAAAATAAAAGAATCGCTTCTCAGATGGAGGAACAACAATGGCATGGAGGAAACAAGGCATAAAGAAAAATGCAAGCTATTAAGAAGTCTGCTAGAAAAGACAAGAGGGAATGGGCTGACACATTAGCAAGTCGAGCTGAAGCGGCAGCCAGATTATATAATATGAGGGAACGGTATGAGATTAGCAGGGAACTCACCGAAAATACAGGAGTGGCCAAAAACCATTAAAGACTTAAACGGAAATCTTATTACTGAAAGCGAACAAGAAACGAGTATATGGGTGGAACACTTCAAGAAAGTATTAAATAATCCTGTAGGTGAAGCGACCTCAAATTCCAACACTAGTGCTGCAAACTACAACAACCAACCCCACTTCAATGGAGTAAACAGAGCGCCCCCTACGAAAAAGGAAATAATTTCAGCAATCAAGTCCTTAAAAAGGTCAAGGCCCCAGGAAAAAAAATAAATGTAAGGCGCGATACCGCCGTAGATGTCTAAGGCCGAGCTTCTCCTCCAATTTGCGTCGTGCTCCTCTTGATTTTCCCAACAAATTGGCCGGCCATGTTTTATGCCGACTCCGAGCGGCATCTGCAAGGCAGATGAGCTTTCACTGAGAGCTTTTCATGGCAGAGATACACTCGTAGCGCTTGTCAAACACTGCGAGGGGCGACCCCGCTTAGAAAAATTGTCTTCTAATTGAAAAACCTTATTTCTAACATTTTGATGTTGCTTTGCCCGGGGTGCGAACCCATGGCATACGGTGTGGCAAGCGGAGCACGCTACCCTCACACCACGGTGGCCGCCATAAGAACCCAGGAACTGATGACATATATGCTGAGTACCTAATAGCAGATCAAGATACTGCAGCTGAATCCTTACTTCCAATCTCTCGTCAGATATGGGAGGAAGAATCCTACCTTCATCAGTGGAATGAAGGCATACTTGTAAAAGTCGCAAAAAAGGGAGATATCTCTGATTGTAACAATTACAGAGGTATCACCTTACTCTCGATTCCTAGAAAAGTGTTCTCCACGATCTTACTGTCCCGAATTCAAGAGGCGGTGCACGGAACTATAAGAGAAAAATCAGTTTGGATTTAGACAAAACCGATCCTGTATTGATCTAATAAATATCGTCCGAATCATTGTTGAACAATTCTCTGATACAGAACATCAGCTTATTTACTTTTTATTGGCTTTAAGAAAGCTTTTGATAGCCTAGGCAGGAAATAAATTTAGGGAAATACTACGAAAACTAGGGATGCCCAATAAATAATTGACAAAATAAATGCAATGTATGCCGAATTTAAGTGCCGGGTGAGTCACGATGGGTGCCTCTCAGAACCCTTCCAAATCAAAAGCGGAGTACGACAGGGATGCACACTTTCGCCGCTCTTGTTCATCTTGCATTAGACGAGATTATGAGTAACGCAGAAAATGGTGGATACGGTGTACAGTGGACGCCTTTCACTCAGCTAGAGGACTTAGAATATGCAGACGATGTCTGTCTGCTAAGTCACAGAATAGCTGACCTCACAGTTTTAGAAGATGTCAACACACGTGCAAAGGAGGCCGGACTGAGCATCAATACAGCGAAAACGAAAGTCATAAGATGCGGCTATAGTATTTCATCAAGGCCATTAATGCTAACGGTCCGACGAAAACGAATCGAAGGTGTAGAGTCTGTTGTTTATCTTGGTAGTTGTTTTCTCAAATAAAACGGGGCAGATGAGGACGTTAAGTCTCGCATATACATAGGAATAACGGCTTTTTGGCAACTGACAAACGTGTGGAGGTCCAGTCAAATATCGTTAAAAACGAAGCTACGACTGTTCAATTCGAATGTTAAATCAGTACCGTTTTTATGCTTGCGAGACGTGGAAGAGCTCATTTTATTCAGAACGTCTGCAAGTCTTTATTATAAATTTCTGCGCCGAATCCTGAAAATTCGATGGCCGGAAAGAATTTCAAATGCCAACTTATTGTCTAGAACAAATCAACCTAAGGGCTGCCCACAGAAATAACCAAGCGTAAATGGTCGTGGATTGGTCACACGGTAAATATAGCCAGACAAGCATTGCGAGGGAATCCACTAGGGAGCCGACGACCTGGTGCACCTGTGAAAACTTGGCGCAGAGCTGTGGATAAAGAACTCGAAGACGCAGGATACAGGAACATATCATAGAATCGCACCTAACAGAATACGACTTAAGTCGGTGGTCGAGGACCTATGCTCCAATAGGGTTGAGGAAGTTGATGATGATGATGATTCCTATCAAAGCACAGAATATTGGTACGCTGTTCTTGTAGCGATAAGGTAATTACGGTATGCTTTTGGGGAGTGTTATCGATGCTCTGTTCTCTTGCTGTTGTACCGAGGAAATAATTCTTTCCGTACCTGAGTGGCACAATCATCTCCACTCGTTTCGTAAGAGGCGACCAAATACCCAAATGATTCAAGAGTTAGCCATCGCAATTTATAGCTTCTACCCGTGCGAATTCTGTTCCTTTAGCTGCCGAGGTCCTGGTTACACAAGGTCCATGGAACTAGGGGGTGGGAAGAGGCAATTCCTAGAATTTAAATGTGGTCATATCAAATCGTTCCCGAGATGGTCGTATTTGTACCTTAATAGTGCTTGTTAGCGGAACGTACCGAATATATATCCGGCAAAGGACCATCAACATCGATAACACTCCCCAAACCATGGGAGAGTGACTCTATTGCTACAACAACAACCACGGCAATTATCTGTGCCCGAATTCCTGTATCATACAACGGTATAGATCCCAGGCCGATGCAAGTTAACTTCTTAGTTTATGGTTTTGGAGTTTGCAGTCTCGCCATACTCCCATGTATAACGTATAGTTGTGTATCTTATTTGTTATACTCAGTTGAGCAGAGCTCACAGAGTATATTAAGTTTGATTGAATACGGTTGGTTGTACATATATAAAGGAATCGAGATAGATATAGACTTCCATATATCAAAATAATCAGGATCGAAAAAAATTTGATTGAGCCATGTCCGTCCGTCCGTACGTCCGTTAACACGATAACTTGAGTAAATTTTGAGGTATCTTGATGAAATTTGGTACGTAGGTTCCTAAGCATTCATCTCAGATCGCTATTTAAAATGAACGATATCGGACTATAACCACGCCCACTTTTTCGATATCGAAAATTTCGAAAAACCGAAAAATTGCGATAATTCATTACAAAAGACAGATAAAGCGACGAAGCTTGGTAGATGAATTGAACCTATGACGCAGAATAGAAAATTAGTAAAATTTTGGACAATGGGCGTGGCACCGCCCACTTTTAAAAGAAGGTAATTTAAAATTTTGCAAGCTGTAATTTGGCAGTCGTTGAAGATATCATGATGAAATTTTGGCAGGAACGTTACTCCTATTACTATATGTACGCTTAATAAAATTAGCAAAATCGGAGAAGGAACTCGCCCACTTTAAAAAAAAATTTTTTTTAAAGTAAAATTTTAACAAAAAATTTAATATCTTTACAGTATATAAGTAAATTATGTCAACATTCAACTCCAGTAATGATGTGGTGCAACAAAATACAAAAATAAAAGAAAATTTCAAAATGGGCGTGGCTCCGCCCTTTTTCATATAATTTGTCTAGGAAACTTTTAACGCCATAAGTCCAACAAAAATTAACCATCCTTTTGAAATTTGGTACTGGCATAGATTTTATGACGTTAACTGTTTTCTGTGAAAATGGGCGGAATCGGTTGATGCCACGCCCAGTTTTTATACACAGTCGTCCGTCTGTCCTTCCGCATGGCCGTTAACACGATAACTTGAGCAAAAATCGACATATCTTTAATGAACTTAGGCCCACTCCCTTTTAATATACCCATTAACTCCTTTCGCTTGATACCCATATTGCACAAACGAATTCTAGAGTCACCCCTGGCCCACCTTTATGGCGATATCTCGAAACGGCGTCCGCCTATGGAACTAAGGATTACTCCCTTTTAAAAAACTCATTAACACCTTTCTTTTGATACCCATATTGTACAAACAAATTCTAGGGTCACCCCTGCTCCACCTTTATGGCGATATCTCGAACGGCGTCCACCTATGGAACTAAGGATTACTCCTTTTAAAATACCCATTAACACCTTTCTTTGATACCCATATTGTACAAACAAATTCTAGAGTCACCCCTGGTCCAGCTTTATGGCGATATCTCGAAACGGCGTCCACCTATGGAACTAAGGATTACTCCCTTTTAAAATACTCATTAACACCTTTCGTTTGATGCCCATATTGTACAAACATATTCTAGGGTTACCCCTGGTCCACCTTTATGGCGATATCTCGAAAACGGGCGTCCACCTATGGAACTAAGGATTACTCCCTTTTAAAATACTCATTAACACCTTTCTTTTGATACCCATATTGCACAAACGAATTCTAGAGTCACCCCTGGCCCACCTTTATGGCGATATCTCGAAACGGCGTCCACCTATGGAACTAAGGATTACTCCCTTTTAAAATACTCATTAACACCTTTCTTTTGATACCCATATTGTACAAACAAATTCCAGAGTCACCCCTGGTCCAGCTTTATGGCGATATCTCGAAACGGCGTCCACCTATGGAACTAAGGATTACTCCCTTTTAAAATACTCATTAACACCTTTCGTTTGATGCCCATATTGTACAAACATATTCTAGGGTTACCCCTGGTCCACCTTTATGGCGATATCTCGAAACGGCGTCCACCTATGGAACTAAGGATTACTCCCTTTTAAAATACTCATTAACACCTTTCTTTTGATACCCATATTGCACAAACGAATTGTAGAGTCACCCCTGGCCCACCTTTATGGCGATATCTCGAAACGACGTGCCCCTATGGAACTAAGGATTACTGCCTTTTAAAATACTCATTAACACCTTTCTTTTGATACCCATATTGTACAAACAAATTCTAGGGTCACCCCTGGTCCACCTTTATGGCGATATCTCGAAACGGCGTCCACCTATAGAACTAAGGATTACTCCCTTTTAAAATACTCATTAACACCTTTCATTTGATACCCATATCATACAAACGCATTCTAGAGTCAACCCTGATCCACCTTTATGGCTATATCCCTAAATGGCGTCCACCTATAGAACTATGGCCCACTCCCTCATAAAATACTATTTAATGCCTTTCATTTGATACGCATGTCATACAAACACATTCCAGGGTTTCCCTCGGTTCATTTTCCTACATGGTTATTTTCCCTTATGTTGTCACCATAGCTCTCAACTGAGTATGTAATGTTCGGTTACACCCGAACTTAACCTTCCTTACTTGTTGATATTTAATTTTAATTTATTTATTATTACGGCTGTTTAGGCCTAAAACTTAAACTACTAAGTACAATTCATTATTATATCATTTATTTCTATTGAATATGCTGTTGGAATGCCATGTGATTCCGATCAGCATATTTACTGGCGTAACAAACGGACGAGTCTGGGAGCCAGTCATTTAAGGAAGGTTGGAAAGGACGCGTTTCCAATCCTCCAGGGCTCCCAGCTTAAGGCAACAAAATTTGGAACTTATATTTTTCAATTATATTTGTATTTTAAGCTGTCGGAATGTATTGGTCTCCGATCAACACAGCTAAACATGTCTTGGATGTTGGAAATTGAAGTGTACCCAATCACCCCTCAACTTTGTTTAGTAATGACGCTGTCGGAACGCATGAAGATTCCGATCAGCACATCTCAAAATATATTGGGAGGTTGAAAAGGACGTGTTTCCAATCCCCCCTGCTCCAACTTTTGTTTGACCTTATTTTGGTTACACATCATATAATTTTATTGTTATATTAATGCTGACGGAATGCGAGTGATCCCGATCAGCAACAGTAAATATAGGCTGAAAATACCGAATTCCAGCTAAATTTGTTGTTGGAACTGTCTGGAGTTACAGGTGGCGACTGAGTTTTCTTTTCCATAGGGCCGGGTGCATTGTATTTTGCTGCTACCAGTATTACCATTCCCTTTTCGCGCTCCAGTATCGGTATGTCATGTAAAAAATAAAAGAAAAAAAAACTTTATCTTATTGGAAGGGTTTTACAATGCTCCAATAAACTTTTTTTAAAGGTTTTGAAGTTATTACTACTTTTTATGTGATTAGGAAGTTCATTGAAATATTTCAGGCCCTTATAAAATATATTTTGCTTGTCCACTTCTGTTTTGAAAAGAGGTGATCTAAAATTATTGTTTTCTCTGATTACGTATGAATGTGCATCATTTACATATCTAAGCTTTTCGCTGAGGTATGTTGGTAATTTACCGTGCTTAATATTAAATACAAATTTCATACTGTGGTAGAATATGATCTGTTTTATACTCAATATACTAGTGCTTCTATCATGTTATTAATGGGAGTATCATACCTCATGTTTAATATAAATCTCATAGCTTTATTTGCATAACTTGTAGCTTATCTACCAGAGTTACATTGACCATTCCTATGGAAGGACCAGACGGAACGTGCATTACGGGAGTCCCTGTCGTGAAGACTTACCTCCGGTGTAAAACACAGATCAATGTCCGTTGATCTTCGGCCCAACAAGTTGGTACCAAATCGGTGAGCTGGGGTGTTCAAGTCAACCAGCCTTGGTTTGGCCGAGGAGGACTATCCATCCTCCTCTTCCATTTTCGGGTAATGGCACCCGGTTGCACGGCAACTCCACCGCGAGTTCCGTGCTTGCCTCAGAGTCCCTCTTTCATTGATTTTGATATCTCGATATCTGATTAACAAGTTAACCAGATTGAGATATTGTGTTTTTGTCGCAATTTAGGAATGTGACCAACCTTTTCTGGCGTAGAGGTTACCGTGATCATGGAAGGACCAGGTGGAAAACGATTTAAAGTCCCTTGGTGTGACCAATTGGCGCCCGTTGGCGGAGAGAAGGACGGCTGGCGCACCTTGTTGGACTGCCGTAACCGTTTAAATGGTTAAGCGCCATTTAAGTAAGTAAGTTTGCATTCAAACATACAGACACACGGGCAGACTTAATTCGTTATCTCTTCTCCTTTTTAGGGTTTCCAATTTTCGATTTCGCACCAAACTTAATATACTAGTTTATTTTCATGGCGTTTATTTTCATGAAAGGTTTAAAAAATTATCCATAAATTTTACCATAATAGTCCTAAACAATCTCATAATGATTCGGTGATGGTTTTGAAATACTGAAATTCTGACAACAATACCGAAATTATTTCGAAAACGATTTCGAAATTGTGCCAGAACTTTTCTGATATGATTCCTAAACATTCTCGATCTTGAGAACAATCAAAAAATTATCCGGAGATAACTTAGAAATTTCGAATATTTTCCCTAAACAGTTCTAAATATACATGAAAAGATCATTATCCAATCCTGAAACGGTTCCTTAGTAACCCTAAAAGCACCTTGAAATAGCCACAACATTTTTCGAATGCAATCACGAAATGATTTTGACATACATAACCCTTAAATTATTCTGAAAATTGTTGTTTTTATGTACGGGTTCCTTTTTCGCTCTTATTTGGAATCCAAATCTATAAATAAAGTTTTGGTTGTAAAGATGGAGATTCGGGCTATTAGCGAGCTTTGGGCAATTTTGGTCGTGCTTTTGTTTAGCTATATTTTATTAAAACAATTTGTTAAAAATAAACGATTGCGAGCACACAAATAAATTTATTTATATATTTGCACTGCATTACCGGCAGTTGCTATCATACGCTAGATGGCATCGCAAGCTGTAAGTTTTATTTGATTGATAGAACAGCTGTTTTCTGTTGATATTTGATAAGAGACTTTTCAATTAGTTGCGCAAGATGCGCTCGGGTTCGGCTCGTATATAAAGTTCCGGTACGATCCTTAACCAGTCTCTAAATGATCCTCCCGAAATAGCCCAACGTGAGAGGCGGGTGGCTCCACTCACTTTTCCGAAATTGCTTAGACCTCCACTACACTAGCGGTATTTGCATTCAGCTCGTTAATTTGTAAGTCGATAATGTTTTTGTATATTTGGTTTTAAAAATTTAAATTCAATAAATTTATGAAAGGCAAGTTAGTACACATAAAAAAACTCCTGGACAATGTACGAGCCAAAAAGTGGTTTTTTCTAGCTCCATATTACCTCCAATGAATATGTGTTCCTGGCAACACTGAACAAAATTATTAATAAAGCACATAATGCATCATGGATAAAGCATACGTACATATATGCATGGTTCAACTATATGGTTGGCTCATCTGTACAATAACAAAATATGTATGTTCAAATTGTCAAAATCTGTGTATTGGTGTTGGTGCGAATGGTATGGAATGTAAACATAAAACTTAGCAGTTTTGTATGTGTAAGAAAATGTTGCGAATGTGTTGGTTTCATTTTGAGTTTGCCATCTCCTTTTGACAATCCCATCGCCCATGCAATGAAATAAATAAAATCAGCTGATGAGATGAGCCAACCATATAATTGAACCATGACATATATGTAAGTTTGCGAATCTAAAATTTAATAAAATAAAATTTTCAAATAAATAGACCAATTCTTACCTTATACATAAATGAAAGCGCATTTGAAATGGCACTCACCATTTAGGTGATTAAATTTTCAATTTCCCTACATATCAATATAATTTGATTACTCTTTCTGACAAAATAATGAGTTACCATACAATTGAACAAAAGAAATAATCAAATATGAATACTTTAGATGATCAAACACTGAATATATTTTTTCAACCACATTTTGGAATCATATTTGAATCAAATGTGTTTACTTTAGGAGATCATAAATTTATAATAATTTTTAATTCAGCTTTCTGAATCTTTTTGACTATATTTGTTGACTGAATAATGTATTTTATACTTGTCAAAATATTTCTTTACATCGGAGCTGCTCAACCCCTATACACTTGTAGCACTTTGTTTTTGTTTTGCCCTGAATCATAGGCACAGATTCAAATTCACACTTTGAATATAAAAAAAAACAAGTAAGGACAGGACTGTCTTCAACCTTCCAACCATCATAATTTATTTACAAAAAATCAGAGAATTAAATTTGCAATATACTTGCTCTGATCAGAGAATTTTTTGGTAACAGACGAACAAAGAAAATCGTTAAGAGAATTTTCTGTTACGTAGTAATTTTGCGAAGAAATATAACATTATTTCGCAAAAGAGCAATAAATTCGTTTATTTTAATTTTATAATGAAATTCCCCTTTTAGCTGTGAGTTATTAAAGGTATAAACGGCAACACTTTTAACCACCGACGACACATAATTTGGCTCGTGCCATTGTATTTCGTCGGCTAATTGCTACGAGCATTGATATTTACATATACATGGCCGTATACGCGGATTGCCATAATTGATTTGGTTGCTTCATAACGCGGAAAGCGACAAGTTGTTTTATTAATAACTCAAGACACTGCCACAGCATCAAAGCGACCAAGTTTTTATACATGTCTGCCTTTAATTGGAGTATTATTGAATATGTATATATGTATGTACATTTGTACTTTTTTGCTTTGGTTTGTATTTTCATACATATATATTCAATGATACAATGCTCAACATCTGATCAACAGGCACATGTCTTTTGTGTATTGTTGTTCTTATTTACATATTTAAGGGTTGATTTGAGGCAGGTCAAATGTATTTAAGTTTGACTTGGCTTATCAAACCTGCCTTTGAAAATATTCAAGTACATAGGTACTTACATCATTGTACTGAATAACACATATAAAATGCTTTAGGAAATTTCTTTATAGGTACCTCCCCTCCCACCCATAGTCCAAATAATAACTAAATATTTTTTTATTTATTCAATTGTTATCAAATATTTTATTTATTTCAATTTATTAATAATTCATACTTCATGGTTAATATGCATACATTTTATGCAAATTAACGTTTTATAAATATGCAATGGATTTCGTGTGCACAGAAATTCCAAGTGTGCAAATGCCGTCGGCAAAACACTATTTGCATGCATATTTCAATTTGCATACATTTTCCTAACATAAGCAAAATTTCTGCAATTCGCTGCAACATAAAACAAGCAAATATATTGCTATTATTATATTAATTAAGTTCAAATTCATATTAAATCATAAAACAAGCAAATATATTGCTATTATTATATTAATTAAGTTCAAATTCATATTAAATCATAAAACAAGCAAATATATTGCTACAAGTAATAAAATTTAAATTTAATTAATCCTACTAAATACCTATATTCCCACACATAAATCATATTAAGAGAAAATCCAGAGAATTTATACACCAGCTGAAACTGTAGACAGAGAATTTTCTGCTGTTAACTGGTTAACATTGAAATTGGATTGTGTGTGGTGAAGTGCAAGACGTGTTCACATGCAAAAAAGTTGGAATCTAGCAAAAACGCCTTCTCATTGTGTTTAAATTCTCTGATATCACCATATCTCAACTGCCTTTTCGAAAACGCCCTATCTCAAAAGGTTTCGATACTAAGCGCTCAGGTTGATATTCCAATCAACAGTCAATTTATAATACCACCATTCAGTTACATATTGTTTGTTATAAAGCTTCGAACACTGGGATTTGTTACATATATGTATATGCACGGGAGAGTGGCTTTTCTACACGTTTGTTGTGCCACTGCACAAAGTCGTCCATCCACAACGCCTCCTGTTCCAGATTCTCCAAACCACTTATTATCTAAAGTATAAATTATCAGTTTTCGTGGTGAATTTGAATAGTAACCGTCTTGTATTTTCACGGACTTAGTTTTGAGAAGGCAAGAAACGGTTCTTCTTCTGTATCTAGTTGACGCAACCCATCCACTAATTTGAATCGTTGAGCCCGAACTTAATTGATGATCGTGAAGTTCTATTTTATCTACTTTTGCATCATTCAGGTCAAAGGGGCTATCCACTTTAACCAAAGCTAAATCATAATAACTTGGTTCTGAAAATGGTTGACGATCATAATGTATTACCTCCAGCACTTTTCGTAGTTGCCCTTCTTCTCTGTATATATCGGTGGCACCAGCTACAATGTCGTATTTGCTTTCAGGTGTCTCATTTATGCAATGAGCAACTGTAACCACCGAACTAGCACTGACTATGGAACCAACACATTCATATTCTCTATCTCTAAGTATTGCAACTGTATGTGGGCTGCGCTCTATACTTATATCTTCGCCATCTATAATACGAAATTGCGCAGGACAGCTAAGCAGGATGAATAGCAGCGAGAATTTACTTCGTAGAGTCATTTTAATTTAAACCTTTTGTACCAATTTTAAAGTATAAAATATACCGAGATACATTTTGTGGGCGCTATTTATACCTAATTGAGTTGTGCAAATAAAAAATAAGAGTTCAGGAATTTGAAAAAACAAAATAACATCTAAATTGAAGTTAGAACTACACAAAGTCAATCTCGTTATACTCAGCTGGCTTTGCACTTGGATTGTATTAACAGAGAATTTAAGTGTTAAATTCTCTGGTATTAACATAACGGACATAAACGAATCGTGATAAATATAGACTTCCATATATACAAATGCTGAGGATGAAAAGGGATTGACCGTCTATCTGTCGGTGCACACGATAACTTGAGTAAATATTGAGAATAAAATATTGCAATTTGGTATAGGGGTTCCTTGGCGCTCATCTCCCATCGCTATGTTAGGGAAATCGGATGTTAACCACGCCCACCTTTTACATATATAACATTGTGGAAAACACGTAAAACCTGATTATTTAGTAAATAATTCATCTAGAATGTTAAAATTTTATGTGTGCACTGATATTAAGATTCTTGATTTTTTAAATGGGCGTGGCACCGCCCACATGTGATATAATAAATTTTACAAATATTATTAATCATAAATCAAAAAACGTTAAACCTATCATAACAAAACTTGACAGAGAGGTTGCCTTTATTTTAAAGAATGCATCGAAGAAAAATTAAGGAAATCGGCGAAGGACCACGCCCATTTTTATATAAAATATTTTTTATAGGGTCGTGGACGAATAAAATATGCTATATCTTTGCAAAAAAGAGCTTTATATCAATGGTGTTTCATCTTCCAAGTGAACCTATAACAAGAAAAAGGAAAACATTTTAATTTTTGAAAATGGACGTGGCACCGCCCCTTTTATGACTAAACTATTTTCTATGTATCGGCAGCCATAACTCGAGGAAAAATTAAAGGATCGTAAAGAGATTAGGTATATATATATTTCTAGGAAAAGTGGACGGTATCCGTTAAACACCACGCCCACTTTTATATAATAGGTGCTTAAAAGGGTAGTAGAATAGAAAAATAACCTATATCTTAGCGAAAAGAAGTTTTGTTTCAATGATATTTCACTGATCTAGTTTTATTGTAAGAGGAAATTAGGAGACATTTTTTAATGGGCGGTGCCACGCCCCTATTCCGATCAAGCGTTACAAAACAATTATACGGCCTCAAACCCCTCGTAACGAAATTCGAAAAAGTAATTCATCTGAAATGAGCTGTACAATACAAAGTCACTGAGTATATAAAATTCCGTTATGCCCTAACTTAGATACCCTTACTTGCTTTCTGTTTATTTTTATTAGCTGAACAAGCTCTTTAATTAGTTGAATTAGCTCTACCAAAATAACAAAACAAATGTATTTATTGATATTGTAGCGAAATAAAATGACTCATTTTGCTATTTTTTTTTAAACAAAATTTCTTTGCAATTGTTTGTTTATTTATAAGTACGTGGACGAATCCCAAATAAGGTCCATCACAAACCGGAAATCAAAAGTGGTCAGACTTTATTTCTATCACTTGGGATTAAAGGTCAAATATGTGTATGATATTGAAATCAATTATTTCATTCTTTCCCTCATCCTGGAGAGAGAAACATGATTTCAAGGAAAGGCTTCATCGGTTTTGCAAACTTGGATGTTTTACTAATAAAATATAACGTCCTTTTGCTTTTAATACAATTCTGTCTAGTCTTTTATTATACCTTTCACGAAAATGAAATGGTATATTAACTTCGTCACGAATCTCAAAATTGTAAGTCCTTAAAGGAAAATAGGTAGATGGGCGAGTCTCCGCGAGCTCTCATTTTTACTAACCAAAAATTTTGGAAAAAAAAATGCTATTTTCAAATATTTTCAATCATTTTTCTATGAGTTTTTATAGCTAAAAAACATTCCCAAAGTGGACGAGCTACAGCTATTAATTTCTGTTCTTGATATTGCAACCTGCCATGATTGTGACATTTTGACAATAAATTGCTCATTAAAAAAAGCTAGTATGACTCGCAAGATTTTCCGTAAAATTTTAAAGTTATGTCAGCAAACTTTAAAGAAAAATGGTACAATAGACGGTACTTAACTTAAAACTACAAAGATACAATTGCCACGGTTGCGACACGATTTTTTGATACGTACTGTTTTTCCAGTTCTTCAGTGTTTAAAAACGGATATTAGTTATTTGAAGACTGCAAACATTAACATGGAAATATGCGGGGACACTTGCTGATCAAAATTCACACTCACATGTCGCAAACCAGTGGGCAATAAAGCAGGACCAACCTAACGATTTGAATAACATTTTTTACTCAAAAACTTATGAACACTTTTCAAAATCAAATTACAAAGCGAAAGCAGAAATGTTATCAAAAAACATCATTTAATATTGCAGATTGAGTCAAGTATTTAATGTAGTGACAGTTTATTACTCGTGTAGTTAAAGATTAAAAAAGTTAACACCTAAAATGTTATGAAAAATGTGGTTGTGGACATGCCACGTTTGTGACATTTGTAGGGTATTATGAACTATAACTTCATAAAACTGATGACCAGTCAACAAAATTCAACATGAAACTTTAAACTAAACATAACTTTAACTCAATTATATAATTTAATTCATAGAAAATGCTTTAATATATTTCAAATTTCGAAAAGACACACAACTGTAAGCTCGCGGAGAATCACCCAGATAGACCGACCCACCATTAAGTATAGCGAAATTATCAGGATGAAGAGCTGAGTTGATTTAGCCATGGCCGCCTGTCTGTTTGTATACAAACTGGTCCCTCAATTTTTGAGATATCTTGATAAAATTTGCAGAGCGGGTATATTTAGGTGTCCGATTAGACATTTGTCGGAATCGGCCGGATAGGACCACTATCTATATATATAAAAATAAAATTCTGTGTGTCTGTGTGTTACCTATGGAAACGTATTTCCCACACTTCAATCACCACCAAATTTTGGCTATAGGTTCCTTCGATCAACAAGAAGGTTTTAGGCTAAAAATAATTTCGATATATAAAAGCGGCGTGGTACCTTCCATACAAATGGAAATTTTGGTACTGCATAACTCTGAGGGTATACATGCCAGAACATTGAAATTCAGTAATAAGATATATTAGTCAATCCCTAACACCACCAAGAAAATGTGGAATTGGGAAAAAGGGGGCGTGGCACCTCCCATACAAATGGCATATATCATACTGCATATCTCTGGATGTAGTAATGGTAGGATAATGAAAATTGGTAAGGAGCTATATGACGTTAAGTCCTAGCACCCCCAGTAAAATGTGGAATCGGGGAAAAGGGGCGTGGCACCTTCCCTACAAATGGAATTTTTCAGAAATATGGCTGCAGTACAAACTTTGGTTATTTTAACACCTAACGTTTGACTGCATTTTTGAGTTTGGTTGTTATTCCTATTGGACGTTTAGTAATCTTCCGCCGTTTAAAAAAAATGTATAGCTTCAGTCTATCTATATCTTCTATAAAAATCAAATTCTGTGTGTGTGTAGCGAACACGTATTTCCCACACTTCAATCATCACCAAATTTTGGCAATAGGTTCCTTCGATCAAAACGAAGGTTTTTCATATTTCAGAATAAAGAATTTTAAATTCAAGTTTTTTTTTGGCTATGCGAACGAGCAATCTTTGCTCCCAAAAATGATCATGTTAACAAAATCAATGATCGCATTCAAAACCAAATTCCTGGTGAAGTGGCAAAATATATATCGATCGACGCAGTTACAGATGAAGATCAAATTGTGAATTATCAAATTGAATTTCTAGAACCCAAAGGAATGCCTGCGCATATATCAACTTAAAAAATTGGCTCACCAATCATGCTTCTTCTGAATTTAAACCCACCAAAATTGGGCCATGGAACCAGACTTTGCGTTTAGAAATTAATGCCGAATGTAATCGAAGCAACAACCATCAGCGGTAAAAGCGAAGGTGAAGATGTGCTCATTCCACGGATCCCAATGATTCCTACAGTTTTGCTATTAAAATTTAATTTTAAGCTCATATAGCTTCCTGTACGCCTTGCTTTTGCAATTACAATGAACAAGGCACAAGGACAATCGCTTACTGTTCCAGGATTAAATTTAGAGAGTCCATGCTATTTCACATGGCCAGCTAATGTTGCTTGCTCTAGAGTTGGAACGCCAAAAAATTTGTTTATCTTTGCACCGAACGAAAAAACCAAAATATTGTGTACCCACATGCAATACAATAAGATACAAGAATAAAATGTTTTAAACGAAAATATCACCAAATATGCGTACAAATTTCAATTCAAAATCAATTTACAGAACAATAAACTAAATTATCAACAAACAAAACAGAAAAAATAACGCAACATTCATTCGATCTCGGGCGTTACAACGTACCCCGGGTATAGCTAGTAGCATATATCCCCCATATAACCGATTTTTCAGAAAAGAGGATTTTTGTCATATCTTCCTTAATTTATAATATTGAAGCTTCAAACTTCATCACATGCCTTCGCATATTGCACATGTTATTGTCTGAAATAAAGGATGAGATCGGTCGTATATATCGCATATGTTGAACACTAGGGGTGTGCCTGAATGCGAATGGGTATGTATTACGATATGATTGATACAACTTCCTTTCTATTGATTCAGATTTTAATTAATAATAATGGCTTATGAACTAATAAGGAAGATGTAATAAATTATATTTCGAGTAAATCAAACTTCAATGATGAAATTTAAAACTATACAACTGTCGACTTGAAATGTTCGAATTCATGAATAAGTAGCACTGTATGCAAATTAGAAAATATGAACGATGATTAATGTTGCCAAGATAAAAGATTTCTGTTATAGAAAAACTCGTTGCTCCTTACAAATACTAGAAGCTTTAAGGGACCCACCTTACAAACCAGCAGCAGCCGTTGGGTTTTTATTCGCTGCATTATCTTCATATCTGCTTAAAGCTCATACAGGTCATCCTTTTAACAAACTCGGTCGGCATCACGGACAGGACCATAAATCTTTCAGAGATATTTCCTCTCTAACACTCCAAGAGCTCTCCTTTTTCGGCACCGTATTAGTATGGCTTGAAATCATGGACGATGAGTGACTTTTAGAGCGTGATTTTTATGCGTCTATGGAGGACTTTAATTTTCAATTGCATACACATTCCAAAGTAGCAGTTGTTGCAAGAGTTATTCTCCGTTTTGGTTTCTAAGCTAACATTGTATTTTGGGTTAATACTGGTTCCTGAGTAGACGAAATCCGTCGCAGTGACGTGGCTTTTAGGGCCCTAATGCATTTCTTTCTTGGATGACAGCAAGTACTTCGTCTTGTCCTCATTTACCACAAGCCCCAATGTTTTTTGCCTCTTTATATAATCCACATAAGGCAAAACTCACAATATAAATACCATACGCCAGTAACTGTGCGCTATTTATAATAGGCTGTCCTTCACGGTGTGACCAATTGGCGCCAGTTGGCAGAAAGAAGAAGCTATTGGCGTGCCTTGTTGGACTGCCATTACCGTTAAAACGGCTAAGCGTCAATTCAGTAGATAAGTACCATCACGGTTTAGGTCTGCTGCTCTTCTCCAGCATTATGTTAAAGAAATCGCACGAAAGGGAGTCGCATCGTTTGGTCTCGAATGGCTGGGAAAGGTCCTTCCAAATTCGTACCGAGCTGGTGCTGTTGCTCAACGTCATTTGGCAAAGCCTTATTAACTTCGCAGGGAACATAAATTCAGACATAGCAGCACCGCGCTGTTATAGCCTGATTTGAACTCAACAAAAAGATGGTCAGTGCCGATTCTCTTATCGTAGGCCTTCTCCAAGATCTGGCCCATAGTGAAGATTTGGTCGATAGCAAATTTCGTTGACTATGGGCTTCAGTATACTTCAGTTCACTAGATAAAACCTTATACGCGATATTAAGTATACTGATTCTGCGGTAATTGGCGCGGTTTGGGGATAGCTTTTATTGCGGCTTGGACAAAGTAAACAGTTCCAATCTGGTAGCCTGCGCTTATCCGACCATATTTTTCATAGGAGTTGATGCAACTCTTCTGCTCCGTGTTTTCCATCATCGGCGATTGGGGTATCGGAGAGGAGAAGTATTCCATTCACAACTTAAGCACACTTTGTAAGTCAGGTACCCAATCTCCATTATCATTCCTGTAGGAATCTGCCCCGGTCTTGAAAGCTTCCGTTATCCGCCGGAATTTTTTTGATAGAATTTTGGGGCGTTATTCTTATCAGAACACAGAATATTGGTACGCTGTTCTTGTAGCGATAAGGGCATTACGTTATGGTTTTGGGGAGTGTTATCGATGTTCTGTTCTCTTGCTGTTAGTACCGAGGAAATGATTCTTTCCGTACCTGTGTGGCACAATCATCTCCACTCGTTTCGTAAGAGGCGACCAAAATACCCAAATGATTCAAGGAGTTATGCCATCGCAATTTGTAGCTTCTACCCGTGGCGAATCCTGTTCCTTTAGCAGCCGAGGTTCTGGCTACCCAAGTTCCATGGAACTAGGGGGTGGGGAGAGGGATGGCCTAGAAAGTTCAATGTGGTCATATTATCGTTCCCGAGATGGTCGATTTGTACCTTAATGGTGCTTGTTACCGGAACGTACCGAATCTAGATCCGGCGAAGGACCATCAACATCGATAACACTCCCCAAAACCTTCGGAGAGTGACTTTATCGCAACAACAACAACCACGGCAACTTATCTGCGCCCGAATTCCTGTATCATACAACGGTAGAGAATCGAGACCGATGCAAGTAAACTTCTTAGTATATGACTTTGGAGTTTGCAGTCTCGCCCTACTCCCATGTATTACGTATAGTTGTGTATTCTTATTTGTTGATATTGGGGACTGCATCTTCATGAGTATAACGACCGTCGCTCTTACTGTCGCCAGCTGAAGACCATGATCAGTCTTTCATCTACTTGCGCTACAAACAAACTGGTTTATTCAAGCTGTGCCAGCTTATAGCTTCGTGCTGTTAAGACAGCAACCACATCGTCTTCGAGTGCGGTAGGCAAAGCCTTTTTTGTGACATGTCCATACGAAGTAAACTGTCACTGAGGTTCGAACCCTGCGCTGATCCCTACTTCAAGTTTCTTTGACTGTGAGTCATTTAGTAGTTATATGTCTCAGGTAGATCCTCAATAAATCAAGCAGATTTTACGTTACCTTTAAGAGTGTTCTAGTGCGTCTAGCGTGTTTGGCTGGCTTAGTTTAAAGCATTTCTAAAGTCCAACGGGTTCAGTAAAATTATCAGTTTCGGTGGGGGGTGTTCGGCCTTTTGACTGCCCTATGACTTCAGCAGGCATCTATTGGGGGGTAACCTCTCCGGAAACCATCCATGGTGTACCACAGACCATACTTATTCCATATGTTTTGAACTATTGGCGTGCACGTACATATCCGCACCTTTGCGCCAACCTCTATTGTGACTCTTAATACCTCGTTATTAGGGGGAAGGTGGCATACAATTGGGCGTTACAAAAACTGATTAACACTTTCATAAATAATTACTAATTCCATTGAAATTGCACTTTATTTTAGAAAAATGGAATAAACAAATCCCTTTTAGACTCGAAGATTCTTGATTTCATTATTTATATTATCATAGTACTTGATTTTTTTGCGTACATATATATGTATCTGTATGCCATTTCAAATGCGCTCTCATTTATGAATAAGGGTAAGAATTGGTCTATTTATTTGAAAATTTTATTTTATTAAATTTTAGATTCGAAAACTTACATATATGTACATATGCTTTATCCATGATGCATTATGTGCTTTATTATATTTTTGTTCAGTGTTGCCAGAAAACACATATTCATTGGAGGTAATATGGAGCTAGAAAAAGCCAAACTTTTTCAAACGTATTCAAAACCACTTTTTGGCTCGTAGATTGTCCAGGAATTTTTTTTATGTGTACTAACTTGCCTTTCATAAAGTTTATTGAATTTAAATTTTTAAAACAAATATACAAAAACATTACCGACTTACAACTTAACGAGCTGAATGCAAATATCGCTAGTGTAGTGGAGGTCTAAGCAATTTCGGAAAATTGAGCGGAGCCACCCGCCTCTCACGTTGGGCTATTTCGGGAGAATCTTGCTATTGTTTGAAGACTACTTCGGGATAATTTTGCGACTGCTTAAGGATCGTATCGGAACTTTATATATATGTATCTGTACTGTTTCGGGATCATCTTCGTGATCAATTCGATACTGTGTTGAGGATCACTTCGGGCACTGTCGACATGATTTTCGGAGTGTCTCTGAGACAAGTTAGGGCCGTTTGAGGGCTGTTCTCGGAATAATTTAAGGGTTATGTATGTCAAAACCCTTTCGTGATTGCATTCGAAAAATGTTGTGGCTATTTCAAGGTGCTTTTAGGGTTACTAAGGAACCGTTTCGGGATTGGATAATGATATTTTCAGGTATATTTAGAACTGTTTCGGGAATATGTTCGAAATTTCTAAGTTATCTCCGGATAATTTTTTGATTGTTCTCAAGATCGAGAATGTTTAGGAATCATATATATCAGAAAAGTTCTGGCACAATTTCGAAATTGTTTTCGGAATAATTTCGGTATTGTTGTCAGAATTTCAGTATTTCAAAACCATCACCGAATCATTATGAGATTGTTTAGGACTATTATGGGAATACTTATGCATCATTTTTTAAACCTTTCATGAAAATAAACTAGTATATTAAGTTTGGTGCGAAATAGAAAATTGCAAACCCTAAAAAGGAGAAGAGATAACGAATTAAGTCTGTCCGTGTGTCTGTATGTTTGAATGCGAACTTACTTACTTAAATGGTGCTTAACCGTTTAAACGGTTACGGCCGTCCAACAAGGCGCGCCAGACGTTCCTTCTCTCCGCCAACCGGCGCCAATTGGTCACACCAAGGGAGTTTAAATCGTTTTCCACCTGGTCCTTCCATAGGAGTGGGGGCCGCCCTCTACCTCTGCTTCCATAGACGGGTTCCGATATAACCACTTTCTTAGCCGGAGTGTCATCTTTCATTCGCATAACATGGCCTAGCCAACGCAGCCGCTGAATGCAAACTAGTCCCTCAATTTTTAAGATATTTTGCGAGCCAATATATTTTGGTGTCCGACCAGACATCTTTTGTAACCGACTGGATCGGATTATTACAGCATATATTTCCCATACAACCGATTTTTTAGATATGATAATTTTCGTCATTTCTTCCTCATTTTACTAGTACCTTCAAATTTCATTAGATCCTTACGTATAAGCTTGAAATCTTTATTAGTTGCTTATATGTACGATATACTTATTTCTGGAAAAGTCGTCAAGGCCAGTCGTATTTCTAAAATATATTTAATATACAACCGATTGTTCAGAGCTTTTGAACTTTAAAATTTCATCACATTATGTTTCAGCTCCCTATACATTGAAGGTAAGACAGTCCCGAAAAGCTTCAATCACAACAGACTGCCAATGATTTCGCAACTCGACTCTCACACCTGCTCTCTGAGAGCACAACTCATCCTGAAGGAATGCAGAAGCAGTGGGAGCATATCTCCAAAGCACTTCGTACTGCCGCCGAGGAAAAAATTGGTTACCGGCGGCCACGAAAAAACAACTGTTACGATGAAGAATGCCGCGTTGCAACCGAAAGAAAAGACGCTGCCTACAGGGCTACGTTAAAAGCGAGCGCGACAAGAGGAATGTGTGAACGCTATCGTGAGTTGAAAAGGGAAGCGAGACGCCTTTTCAGGAAGAAAAAAGCAGAAGCAGAAAGGCATGAGTGCGAGGAGCTTGAGCTGCTAGCCACCAGGAATAACGCCCGAAAATTCTACCAAAAAATACGGCGACAGACGGAAGGTTTTAAGACCGGGGCAAATTCCTGTAGGAATGAAAACGGCGACCTTGTAACTGATGTCCAGAGAGTGCTTAGATTATGGAGGGAATACTTCTCTGCTCTCCTAAATGGAGGCAGCAATTCACCGCGCAGAGATGCAGAACCCGATCCAGCAATCGATGATGATGGAATATATGTCCCCCCGCCCGATTATGACGAAGTTAGAATAGCAATAACCAGATTGAAAAACAACAAAGCCGTGGGCGCTGATGGATTGCCCGCGGAGCTATTCAAGTACGGCGGCGAGGAGTTGGTAAGGCGCATGCAGCAGCTTCTTAGCAAAATATGGGCGGACGAGTGCATGCCCTACGGTTGGAATCTAAGTGTTCTTTGCCCAGTCCCCAAGAAGGTGGATGCTGCAAAATGCACCAACTATCGTGGAATCAGCCTTCTTAATATCGCATATAAGGTCATTTCAAGTGTATTGTGCAAAAGATTGAAGCCCACCGTGAACCGGCTGATCGGACCTTATCAGTGCGGCTTCAGACCTGGTAAATCTACCATCGACCAGATTTTCACAATGCGCCAAATCTTGGAAAAAACCCGTGAAAAGAGAATCGACACACATCACCTCTTCGTCGACTTTAAAGCCGACTTCGACAGCACGAAAAGGAGCTGCCTATATGCCGCTATGTCTGAATTTGGTTTCCCCGCAAAACTTATACGGCTGTGCAAAATGACGTTGAGCAACACCATCAGCTCAGTCAGAATTGGGAAGGGCCTCTCCGAGTCGTTCAAAACTAAACGAGGTTTCAGACAGGGTGACCCCCTATCGTGCGATTTCTATAATTTGATGCTGGAGAAAATTCTACTAGCTGCAGAACTTAACCGCACTGGAACAATATACTATAAAAGCGTGCAATTACTGGCATATGCTGATGACATTGATATCATCGACCTAAACACCCGCGCTGTTAGTTCTGCTTACTCAAAACTGGAAAAAGAAGCGGTAAAGATGGGTTTGATGGTGAATGAGGACAAAACGAAGTACCTGCTGTCATCGAGCAAAGAGTCAGCGCATAAGCGCCTTGGCAACCACGCTACTGTTGGCAGCCATAATTTCGAAATAGTAAAAGACTTCGTTTATTTGGGAACCAGCATCAACACTAGCAACAACATCAGCACTGAAATCCAGCGAAGAATCAATCTTGCAAATAAATGCTACTTTGGACTATGTAGGCAATTGAAAAAGTCCTCTCTCGGCGAACGAAAATCATACTCTACAAGTCACTTATCATACCCGTCCTGCTATATGGGGCAGAAGCATGGACCATGACAACAGCAGATGAAGCGGCTTTGGGAGTGTTCGAGAGAAAAGTTCTTCGAAAGATTTATGGACCTCTACGCGTTGGCGATGGCGAGTACCGAAGAAGATTTAATGATGAGCTGTACGAGCTATACGCAGACATCAACATAGTCCAGCGAATTAAAACGCAGCGGCTGCGCTGGCCAGGCCATGTTATGCGAATGAAAGATGATGCTCCGGCCAAAAAAGTGTTTCTATCGGAACCCGCCTATGGAAGCAGAGGTAGAGGGCGGCCCCCACTCCGTTGGAAGGACCAGGTGGGAAAACGATTTAAACTCCCTTGGTGTCATCAATTGGCGCCGGTTGGTGGAGCGAAGGAGCGACTGGCGCGCCTTGTTGGACGGCCATAACCGTTTAGACGGTTAAGCGCCAATTAGGTAAGTAAGTAAGTAAAACAGTCCCTTACTGACTTGTTTCATATAGTTTTCGGGATCATTTCGGAATATTTTCTGAACTATCATTGATCAGTACTTTCTTTGGATTATTTCACGATGCTTTTGACATTTTTTCCTTTCGGAACTGCTTCAAGATTATTTTCTGAACTGTTTTGTAGGGACTATATATTTTTTGTTCTTCGTTCGAAAGAAGTCGCAAAAAAAACCAGCAAAATAATTTAAAAGCTAAAAAAAGTTTTTATAACTAAAAAAAAATCGGAGCTTAATGTCGAAGCTACAAAAAAAAGAGCTAAATCTAGCTCTAAAAAAATACAATCTGGCAACACTGTTCATGATTTTTGAGTGTCCTACAGGCCAACCTAATAAAAACGTATTGCGTTTGCGTAACGCACGGACATAAAGGACTTTGTGTGCCCGAACCGAAATAAGTAGGTATGCTGGTAAAAGTTGAGGAGTCGACTGCTAATACGATAACAAAAATATCGAGAGAGGTATCAAAAGACACGTATTAATCTCGACAACAATAATCCGAAGGCGGAAAAAAAAATTTTTTTCTCTGCAGTTGAAGTTTGCGATTTTCATGTGGTTGTTGTAATGTTGTCGTACCCACAAAAAACATTGTGAACATAAGTGTTTTGCGCGGATATAGTTTTGGTCTCCAAACCAGTGTTGGACCCACCCAGTGCAATTTTTTATAACGCGCGCGCCGTGAGAGGTGTTCTGCCCAAAAATACTATGGATCCCACCCCCGGTTTCGGAGGGACCCGCGGGTCTTTTTTCGGTTTTTCGTTAATATCTTTTGAACGAGTTCAAATTTTTATTTTCCGCCTTCGGTTTATTAATACTGATGTCAAGGCGCGTCGTTTTACACCTCTTTTGATATTTGTGGACGCGTATTAACAGTCGACCCCTCAACTAGACTATTACTTGTAGGCTTTGCGAAAATAGGGGGACTCATTGAAGCATATAAATTTATAAAATGTAAAATTATATCCAGTTACACAAGCTGTTATATGAACGCACCTAATAATATTCTTGATAAACTTAATTGACGACCAGCTGTATTATTGTCTGTAAATGACTTGCTATGTTGGAGATTTCTGATGAAATGGCGGCTGTTATTATGCAAGGTTGCATTCCTTTGAGTTCAACGTGTTAACACCATGAAATGTGCGCGTAAATTTATACAAATTGTGTAAATATTTTTCATACAAAATTTGACTGTTCGTTTACACACAAGATAAATTTATTACGTTTACACACCTTATAAGGGCAGTTCAAAAGGTTTGCTGCGAGAAATCCTCGGTTTTGCATCCGGTACGAGGAGGAACTAGCGTCGAATGGCAGAATGAAGAGGCAACGTTTGGCGGAAGGCGACAAGCCTGCTTTCAACAGGCAGAAAGGACCCAGTCCGCGAAGCAGGGCAGTCGCATAGAAAAGACAAGTAGGCCCAAAGCTGTAAGACAGATGGGCCCCAATAGCGAGGTAGCAACTACCTCTAAAGCTGTGAGTCAGAGGGAAGTTCCAACTACGGAAGTAGGAGATAAGCCAAAGGGAGATAACGCTAAGACTCCGGCTTTCTCGAAGGTGCTAAAGCGAGTTAACGCTAAGACTCCGGTTTTCTCGGAGGTGCCAAAGGAGATAACACTAAGACTCCGGCTTTTCACGAGAAGCGGCCCGCTTTGCCATTCATTTATTATTCATTGTTGATCTCTCAATTCGATAGCATTTAGTTCTTTTCTAAGCTCATTGTCTCTTAGTGGCTCGTGCTCACCGAAGCGATTCTTAGCAGAGTAAATAGTATTTTGCTCGAAAAAAAGTATTTTTAGCGTATCATTTTGGAAGCGTTGATGCGTTGACCCGAATAGTTAGCTGATTTATAAGAGACCGGTAGGGCACGTTGTATCGAAAATAGAACGAGGGAAATGATTGCAGCGAAAGTTAAATACTGATAAAATATTACAAATGTTCATTGCCCAATTTCTTTGTGTTCCTTACAGTGCCCCATTTGGAAAATAATGAGAGATCAGCTTACAACGAGGTTAATTGATTGAGGCAATAGCTTCAGCTGAGATTAGATGAGATGCTGAGTCTTTTAGGGGTTAGTAACACTATCAGTTAATCTGGACCCAGAGACACACAACCACTAGCCAGAAAGGAACCTACACACAATAAGGGAAGAGCTCAGGAGGGATAAGAGCTTCAAGGGGGTATCCAATGCAATTGTAAACTTCGCCTACCGGGTCGAATTCTGTTACAAAAACGAGTATATCATACAAATATTTATATGACTTAGAATGTACAAACGTGGCTATATTAAATCATTCCCAAGATGGTCAGACTAGTACATTAATGGTGCTAGTTACCGGAACGTATCGGATCTATATCCGGCAAAGGACACTCAACCACGATAACACTGCCCAGAACCTTCGGGTAGTGTCTTTATTGCTGCAAGAACAAGAAACTCGGAAGGTGTATTTCAGAGAATACTAGTTTTGAAACTTTAGGCTTGTCGCAGAAAACATGCTGCCATCGAGTACAACCACAAAATATAACCTCTTAAAAGGAGTCTGAGAGTTTTACCAGTCTGACTCACAGGATACAGCAGACTCAAACGCCACGTGCAGAAACTAGGCGTATAATCAAGTGGGACAGCGATGATGAGACTGCAAAACATATTTCTTTCGAATGTGATGCTATTTCGAGAAGAAGACTAAAGAACCTCCAAGCATTAAAATTTGCCGCTGTTGTTGTTCTTGTTGCTGTTTAAGTACTGAGAGAGATCCTGCCCTTTTAATACCCGCGAGTTAAGGGGATAAGAGTATACCAGCGTTAAGGCATGCCCGTCTTAAGGAGCAACTGATCCACAGACCTGAAAGTTCGAGGAGAACAAAAACAGCATTACTGTAGCAATCGGGCTAGTGCCAGCAGGTGCAAGTACTAGAGCGTACCGGAATCAACACCGGCAAAAGAAGGTCCATATGCGCAACACTGCCTTAAACCTGTTAGGAGCGTGTTTGTGGTTACTTACTTACTTGGCGCTTAACCGTGTAAACGGTTATGGCCGTCCAACAAGGCGCGCCAGTCGCTCATTCTCTCTGCTTACCGGCGCCAATTGGTCACGCCAAGGGAGTTTAAATCGTTTTCCACCTGATCCTTCCAATGGAGTGGGGGCCGCCCTCTACCTCTGCTTCCATAGGCGGTTCCGATAGAAACACTTTCTTGGCCGGAGCGTCATCTTTCATTCGCATAACATGGCCTAGCCAGCGCAGCCGTTGCGTTTTAATTCGCTGGACTATGTTGATGTCTGCGTATATCTCGTACAGCTCATCGTTAAATCTTCTTCGGTACTTTCGAAGAAGTTTTGTCTCTCTACCAGAGCCATTTCATTTGCTGTTGTCATGGTCCATGCTTCTGAACCATACGCAGGATGGGTACGATAGGTGACTAGATTGTTTGTGGTTACAACAACACCAAAAACCTAGATACGAGTTGAAATGGCAACACACAATGTTCTCGATCAATTAACGATCCTCCTTTAAGGAACTTGGTCGCCAGGGCCTCGTTACTAAATATGTGCGTATATGTTTTGCGTTGTGAGTTTGTAACTTGGCTTTGAAAGCTATATAAGTACATACATATCGTTCCTATTAAGCCCGCACTATGAAATTCATTGATGGCCTATCGTTAACAATTCCCTATGGCCTTTGCTCATCTATTCGTAGTGTTTCCGCGCTATTTGGGAACTACACTGCGTTTTTTTAGCTTTGACTACCATATTGGCGATGCTTAACTCATAGCTTGGCTGACTGACCCGAAAGCTTTCGTTTGCTAAGTTCAACGAAGGCCGTTTCCTTCGTTTTAAAGTTTTTGTAAAGTCCGTGATTGATATGATAATGGTGGTAATGCTATGTATTTTGGGGAGTCAATGTTGATGTTTAGTGGGTAGTAATAGGGTCACGATCTTTATAACAGGAACTTGATATATTGGTCGATATTACACTCCTTGATTATTCGAGCTTTAGAGGATACATCGCATGTTAATGTCAGAAGTTATAGTGGTTCTTCTACTGTTTGAATTTTTTAAGGTAGCTATTACCGCGGTTATCAGGATCGTACTACCGTACTAAATAAAGTTATATGGCTGATGCCACAAAGGGTACTACTAACGTGCAAATCTGTGTCTGCTATAAAACTACTTCGAAGATAGAACATATAAGCAAGATAAGAGACCTAAAAAATTTCGCGGTATTGACTGAAAGTATTAGTATCCGTGAGTAGTTATTAGTATATGTTATGCCTTCTGGTGACAAGAGAAGGTTAAATGCAGATATAAAAAACAAGTGAGGAGGGGACCGAATACTCAATTAATTAGTTATTCAGTTTCTGTGGGACTAGTAGTTTCAACAAAGAAGTTGCAGTTAGGTGCTTTAACTCCATATAACAAACAGTAATTGCGTTGGTTCTAAATCTGGATAAGTGAGAGTTCAACCTGTTATCCAGATCGAGGTGGAGCTAGAGTAACGCACAGCTCGTATCTCGGGGTCGAGTAGTAAACATTCTTCTTTCAGAATTTTTATTAGTTCGTGGCAAACTGCTTATAGGATTTAGCAGTGTCTGCAGTGACGAACTTTATGCAGATATCTGGGGGGCTTGTTGTTGTTGTAGCAGTGCATCGCCTCATCCAATAAGTGCGACCACTCGCTAAATATCATCAATATCTTCTAACGGGTATCCGAGGAAACTTGGCAGTTTCAAAAGGTTGGAACAGAGAGACAAGGTGTTGAGAGGCGCTGGTTTTTGACATAGAGTGGAGCTAAAGTGACGAGCGTCTCCCTGGTGATATATCCTTAGGAACGCGGTTCAGCGGGCAATCCCTGGAATAGCAGTCCGAGGCCTTTTTATGGATGTCGATGGGGGCTTTTCATGCTTCTTTTTTTCATACGGCTGATGTTTAGGGCATTTCTTCATGGTGCTTACGGAGATGATTTTTTAAGTTCTTGAGAAGCGGGGCCTCTTCAATGAGATGTCTGTTGGGATGCCCAGGCTTCTGGGTATTCAACAGAAACTGTTGTTCAGCATTTCATTTCTCGCCTTTATGGGGAGTATTCTCGCCCGCCCACTATTTAGGTGATGTTCTGGAGACATAATGAGGACAACCCTTGGCAGTTTTGAGCGCTGGGCTTTGACACACCTGAATTTTCCTCCAGTGTGCTTTTTTAGACTCGGTGACCATATTGGGGACACGAACCATACAAGCTTTATAGGTGATTATAATCGTTTGTTTATCTTTGTCAGAAGTGCTGCCGGCAAAAGACTTAAGGATTTTGTAACGGCTCTGGACTTTAGGTACAATTTCCGCTTTAGCTAGCCAAATGTAGATCCTGATCGAACGTCACACTGAGTGTTTTTGGATGTAAAACAGCCGGTCAGGTATACCAACGACGTGGATGTACAGTATGGTGAACATTTGATTTGTGTATGTTGTAATAAGGTCACCGAGGATGTTTTCAGTGACAGTGCCAGATTTCACAAGGAGAAAAAACTGTAAAGATTAGAGAGATAGTCGTTTATTTTAAAGAATAGCTAATCGATGGATGAACCGAGACCTATTGCCATTACGTGTAGTCACCGGCGTAGACACAATGGTATCTCCTTCTGGTGGGGATCGATATATAGAAGTTAAACAAAGTGGGTATTGGCCACCACCCTTAGACACCCCTCCTTTACCTTTTCTGGGTTTTGATGATACGTTCCTAACTGTACCGACGCTGCCAGCCACACAGATATTTGCAGTCCACCTTTTTGAGACTCTATATGTGTGTTGATGGCGTTAAGCGTGGTGGTGGTGCTATGGTCTTAAGACCATGCTGATGATTGGCGAGCCGCAGGTTTGCGGCGTAAAGAGTTGTGGTTGTTGTAGCGAAAAAGAGATTCCCCGAAGGGAAGGGTTATTGATGTTGATTGCCTTATATAGATTCGGTACGGGTCCCTGGTAAATATGTGTACGATACATTCATATTTGTATCAGGATTCGCCTGGCGTAGGTGAGGTTGGCAATTGGTTGCGGAAGCTGTATGTTGGGCTTATCAACCCCTTGAATCTCACGGCTTCACGTGCCTTGGCTACTGGTGATAGAAGAGATATTGGGCGACAGGGTCTCCTAGATTGCTGGTTTTCCAGGCTTTAGTAGCGGTTCCGCCTCGCAATTTTCCATTGCCGAAAGTGGACAGAGACAGGCTGAAGACGGCTAAAAATTTTTCAATTCCGCGTGGCTAAGTTATTAGCACCGGCATGGCAATCCCTTCGGCTTACTGCTTTGAACGGTTTAGCAAGTTCGAAGGCTTCTGCAAACTCTTTGGTGGTGATGGTAACAGGGGACGCGGTGTGGTAAGGCTTGTGTACGCGTCACTTTGCCCGCCGTCTAGATTTGTCAACCATGGAATGCATTACATAAATATAAATGTAAGCGCGATAACCTCCGAAGAGATCTAAGGCCGAGCTTCCTCTTCCAATTTGCGTCGTGCTCCTCTTGATTTTTCCCTACAAATTGGCCGGACGGGACCTACATGTTTTATGCCGACTCCGAACGGCATCTGCAAGGCAGATGAGTTTTCACTGAGAGCTTTTCATGGCAGAAATACAATCGGAGCGCTTGCCAGACACTGCCGAGGGGCGACCCCGCTTAGAAAAATTTTCTTCTAATTGAAAAATCTTATTTCTAACATTTTGATGTTGCTTTTCCCGGAGTTGAACCCAGGCATACGGTGTGATAGGCGGAGCACGCTACCATCACACCACGGTGACCGCATTACATATGGTCCACAAAAGCTCTGGCGCATTTCTTCACATCCAAAAGCATTTGTTAGTCGGGTTTGAGAGCGACTTTACGGCTGACCAAAGTTTACCTACACCGCAAGAGAGGTTTAGGTATTCCTCCCGTTTCTCCCACTTGTTTTCGTGTACAAGCTGTCGGATACGCAGGTTTACGTTCCTAATTTAAGGTTAGTCGGGGTCTCATTGTACTTACAGGCTCACGTTTTCTGGCTAAAGTTGCATCGTCCATTCGAAAATGTGTCCGGGTTTCCGGAATCCTTCCAGCGGGAATGAAACTAACCGACGAGGATTCAATGACATCGCGAAGCATTCCCTTGTCAGATATCAGTCGGGGTTGGGAGAGCAGCGAAAATATTATCTGCGTATTTTTTATATTTTTCCACTTTGCTTTTTTAAAGTTAATGAAAGTACGTTTCTCAGATGTTATGACTTCTGCTTATTGTTCAAGCGAGAGCAGTGTGGGTAGGTGGTCGGATGACAATGTTACCATCGGCCAGATAAGGCAATTTACAAATCCTGTGCTTACGATGGAAATGTCTGGCCAGCTAAGAAAATGTCATACCTTTCGCGTGGGGGCGTCCTCGTTTATTGTGCAGAACGCCGTGTCCTCTATTTGATGTCACCATCTAAGATGTGTGATGTGGCAAAGCAGTCACTGACTGTGGTGTT
>JARSSU010033755.1:0-12320 GCA_029619165.1 Eurosta solidaginis
TATAAGGCTTATGTTCCTTATATGGGTATCAAACGAAAGGTATTACAGTAGGGACATTTTTTGAGTAGGGTTGCCATTTGGGGTTGCCACCTATTCGAAATTCAAAAAATTGCATGATATATGCGATTATGGGTATCACACGAAAGGTATTTCAATCCGCATTACAATAGTGATATTTTTGAGTGGGGTTGCCATTTAGGGTTGCCACCTATTCGAATTTTAAAAAAATTCATGATATATGCCGATATGGGTATCAAACGAAAGGTACTCCACTCCGCATTACAATAGGAACATTTTTGAGTAGGGTTTCCATTTGGGGTTGACACCTATTCGGAATTAAAAAAAATTTATGAGATATGCCAATATGGGTATTAAACGAAAGGTATTTCACTCCGCATTACAATAGAGACATCTTTGAGTAGGGCTGCCATTTAGGGGTGCCACCTATTCGAAATTAAAAAAAATTGCATGAGATATGCCGATATGGTTATCAAACGAAAGGTATTTCACTCCGCATTACAGTCGGGACATTTTTTAGTAGGGTTGCCACCTATTCGAAATTCAAAAAAATTGCATGAGATATACCGATATGGGTATCAAACGAAAGGTATTTCACTCCGCATTACAATAGGGATATTTTTGAGTAGGGTTGCCAATTAGGGTTGCCACCTATTCGACATTAAAAAAAATTCATAAGATATGCCGATATGGGTATCAAACGAAAGGTATTTCACTCCGCATTACAATAGGGACATTTTTGAGTAGGGTTGCTATTTAGGGTTGCCACCTATTCGAAATTAAAAAAAAATTGCATGAGATATGCCAATATGGGTATCAAACGAAAGGTATTTCACTCCGAATTACAATAGGGAAATCTTTGAGTAGGGTTGCTACTTAGGGTTGCCACCTATTCGCAATTAAAAAAATGCATAAAATATGCTAATATGGGTATTAAACGAAAGGTATTTCACTCCGCGTTAGAATAGGGCATTTTTGAGTAGGGTTGCCATTTAGGGTTGCCACCTATTCGAAATAAAAAAATTGCATGAGATATGCCGAGATGGGTATCAAACGAAAGGTATTTCACTCCGCATTACAATAGGGACATTTTTGAGTACGGTTGCCATTTGGGGTTGCCATCTATTCGACATTAAAAAAAATTTATAAGATATGCCGATATGGGTATCAAACGAAAGGTATTTCACTCCGCATTACAATAGCGACATTTTTGAGTGGGGTTTCCATTTAGGGTTGACACCTATTCGAAATTAAAAAAAATTGCATGAGATATGCCAATATGGGTATTAAACGAAGAGTATTTCAATCCGCATTAGAATAGGGCATTTTTGAGTAGGGTTGAAATTTAGGGTTGCCACCTATTCGAAATAAAAAAAATTGCATGATATATACCGATATGGGTATCAAACGAAAGGTATTTCACTCCGCATTACAGTAGGGACATTTTTGAGTAGGGTTGCTATTTAGGGTTGCCACCTATTCGAAATTTAAAAAATTCCATGAGATATGCGAATATGGGTATCAAACGAAAGGTATTTCAATCCGCATTACAATAGCGATATTTTTGAGTAGGGTTGCCATTTAGGGTTGCCACCTATTCGAAATTAAAAAAATTGCTTGAGATATGCGAATATGGGTATCAAACGAAAGGTATTTCACTCCGCATTACAGTAGGGACATTTTTGAGTAGGGTGCATTTAGGGTTGCCACCTATTCGAAATTCAAAAAATTGCATGAGATATACCGATATGGGTATCAAACGAAAGGTATTTTACTCCTCATTACAGTAGGGACATTTTTGAGTAGGGTTGCCATTTAGGGTTGCCACCTATTCGAAATTCAAAAAATTCCATGAGATATGCGAATATGGGTATCAAACGAAAGGTATTTCAATCCGCATTACAATAGCGATATTTTTGAGTAGGGTTGCCATTTAGGGTTGCCACCTATTCGAAATTAAAAAAATTGCTTGAGATATGCGAATATGGGTATCAAGCGAAAGGTATTTCACTCCGCATTGCAATAAGGACATTTTTGAGTACGGTTGCCATTTAGGGTTGACACCTATTCGAAATTAAAAAAAAATTATAAGATATGCCGATATTGCCGATTAAATGTGCAGGTAATGGATGATGACATTGCAAAAATTAGCGTGAAACATACTAATGCTAATAAAAGTAGTGGCATTGTTTGCGTTAAGCTTAAGTCTATGGAAAGCAAGAAAAAAATTATGAAAGCCAAACGAACAGCCAGGAATAAGCTTAATACGTCGATATTTTCTGATGCTAGCAAAAAGAACATTTACATAAACAACAGCTTCACAAATTACAACAGAGCTCTGTTTATAGCTGCTAGTAAGGTAAAAAAGGAACGGAAATTTAAATATCTATGGATAAATAATTCAAAACTTTTAATGAAAAAAAACGATAATGATAGAGCTGTTATCATAAGAACGGTTGATGATCTTTCTGTTATCAATCTTAATTAAGTTTTATTATTACAATAGTTGTTTTATTTTTAATTCGAAATTATGAATATAAGATCTGTTCGCACGAATAACAGCCCAATCATTAATGTCTTCTATGACTCTAATATATTAACATCCAAAGACAATACCTTTACAGTTTTGCATCAAAATGTAAGAAGTCTCAGGCAGAATTTCGATTCCTTAGTTTGCAACCTCGAATCCTTTGTTAATCTTCCCGATATTATATTTGTCTCAGAAATTTGGATTTTTTCTTATGAAATAAATGACTATAGTATTCCTGGTTATAAATTTTTTGCAAATACAAATGACTCGTATAATTCTGGTGGTGTTGGAGTTTTTATACGTGATTTTTACGAGTGTGAAGTTACTTGCTTTAGTCTATCAAGCGCTGATGTAATAAAAATTTCATTGCAAATATGCAATGTACCTTTCACTTTTGTATGTCTGTATAGATTTCACTCATTATCTTTTAAATTGTTCCATGAGGAATTCTCTCTTTTTTTAAGTAGAGAAAAAGCATCAAATATTGTTATATTAGGCGATTTTAATTTTGATTTAATGAGCACCAATTCTATGTTAGACAACTATCTTGCGCTCCTCGCGGAACATGGTTTATTTTCCTTCATTCATGAGGTTACTAGGCCAGAATCAGGGACCTGTATAGACCATGTTTATGGTAGATTTAGTAATATTGAAGATAATATGCATGCTGGTATAAACCTTGACTTTGGAATTTCGGACCATTGTATGACCGGAATTCAACTTACTAATTTAAATGCAAATAGGCGAATTACCAATTGCGATATATTATCAACTATTATGAAAATTAATTTTTATGTTTTAAATGAATCACTTCGTTTTGAAAAATGGGAAACAGTTTTAAATGAGCCAAATGTAGACAAAGCATATAATTTTTTTATGGAAACACTTACGATGCACATAAACTACTCAAGTGTCTCTATTTTTCTAAAAGATCAACTTTAACTCTTAAACCTTGGATCAATCAAACTCTATTAAAAAAGATCAGGCTGAAAAACACATTACGGAAAAAAAGCAACAGGCATCCGGCGAATACTAAGCTAAGAAATCGGTCGCGTCTGTTGACTAAAAGGGTAAACAAAGAAATACGTACAAGGCGCGATAAATATTTTCAAAACCTTTTTTTCATAGCGCAGGGTAACTCCAAAAAAGAATGGGATGCTGTAAATAGAATAACAAACCGTAATTCTAAAAGAAAGTGCGACTCGCTCGTATTAAACGTGAATGGTGTAGATGTGTCGGAGCCTCGGGAAGTTGCAAACGAACTCAATGATTTCTTCGTCAACGTAGAAAAAGCCTCCGATTTAAGCAGTAATCCTAAACCCTGCACCTGCTACACAAACCCAATACATACCGAATTCCTTCCGCCGAGTAACAGTTTTTTCTTTGATGCCATTACAGGCGCAGAAATTATTAATATAATTAAACCTCTTAGTAACTCTAATTCATGTGGTAATGACAATATATCAAATCGAACGGTAAAGAGCATAGCATTTAACATTGTTGATATTTTAAAACATTTATTTAATTTAAGTATAGCCTCCGGAGTTTTTCCTGCTCACTTAAAATGCGCTACGGTTATACCACTCTTTAAAAAGGGGAATAAAAATGACAAAAATAACTACAGGCCCATATCTCTTTTATCTTCAATTTCAAAAATTTTTGAGAAAGCAGTAAAAAATAGGGTGCTTTCGTATTTAATCAAAGTTAAATTTTTTAGCCCTAAGCAATTTGGGTTTATTTCAGGCTTTCTACTGAAGATGCTCTTCTAGATTTTTCTTCCTTTATTTATAAGTCAATTGATGATAAAAAATGTTGTGCGAGTCTCTTTGTAGACATAACAAAGGCATTTGATATGGTTGATTTTGCTGATGACATTGCCATCGCATATGGATCGAAAAATGAATTTAATCTTTTTGCTGATATTAATCACGATGTTTACCTTTTAAGATCTTGGTTCGCAAGGCATAAGCTCGTGGTAAGCAGCAAAACGAAGTTGATGTATTTCAACCTTTGCGGGAAGGAAATACCTAAAAACGAGGTTGTCTTCAACAGTTCTATATGTATGCGGCATCGTTTGTGTTCAACTACTTGTACTCAAAATAACAAAACTGTCAGTTTTGATGAGAAAATAAGTTGTGACAGTAAATGTTTGGAGATCGAAGTCGCCTCTAATTTCAAATATTTGGGTGTTATAATCGATCAAAATCTAAGTTGGTCATCACATATTTCTGCAATGAAATCTTATATGTTATCAGCTCTTCGTTCTTTCTATAACTTAAGAAAACTGTGTTCCAATAGAATATTGTTATTGGTGTATCATGGACTAATCCATTCAAAATTACAATACGGAGTCAGTTGTTGGGGTGGTGCCTACGCTAGTAAGATCCATCCGCTTTTAATCCTACTGAAGTATCTAATCCGAAGAATATGTAAAGCTGGTCGTTTAACACACTCTATGGAGCTATTCAAAAAATTAAATATTCTTCCTGTGCGGCACTTATACTATTTTAAAGTTTTAAAAATTTTTTTTATAAGGAGCGCGTATACGCAAAGCCCAATATACAACCTTTACAATCCGAGAAATAAGACGTTATCTCAAACAAAAGTTCCCAGCTTTCGCACCACACTTTTTCGTAACTTCTACACCATCGTATCACGTAATCTATATAACAAACTACCTGCTGAGATTTGACTCATTAGAAGGCTAGCAGCGTTTCTGAGGGAAGTGAAACAGTGGCTACTTGGTTTCAATCATGAGGGCATTTAAACTCTTTTGAGACCTATAATATAAGTACCTGTGTCCATTAGCATCGAGGTGTTTTTTTTTCTTTTTCCACTCAATGAAAGTACCTTGTCATCTCTAATTTTTGAATTTTTTGTTTTCCTTATACATATTTATATCTTTTCAATTGTAAGCAATTAGTTATAATTTGTTAATATTATGCGCCCCATAAGCATTTATAGTACTAAACGAATGAAATGGCATTTCCTCTGCTCTTTGAACGAGCATTTAATGTCATTATCTATTTTCTTATTTGTATTTTTATTTCATATTGTAATACTCTAGAAATTGTAAATATTTACGAGAAAATAAAGACTATACAATACAATACAATATGGGTATCAAACGAAAGGTATTTCACTCCGCATTACAATAGGGACATTTTTGAGTAGGGTTTCCATTTGGGGTTGCCACTTATTCGAAATTTAAAAAAATTGCATGAGATATGCCAATAAGGGTATTAAACGAAGAGTATTTCACTCCGCATTAGAATAGGGCATTTTTGAGTAGGGTTGCCACATATTCGAAATTAAAAAAATTGCTTGAGACATGCCGATATGAGTATTAAACGAAAGGTATTTCACTCCGCATTGCAATAAGGACATTTTTGAGTAGGGTTGCCATTTGGGGTTGCCACCTATTCGAAATTTAAAAAAAATTCATGAGATATGCCGATATGGTTATCAAACGAAAGGTATTTCACTCCGCATTAAAATAAGGACATTTTTGAGTAGGGTTGCCATTTAGGGTGCCACCTATTCGAAATTAAAAAAAATTGCATGAGATATGCCGATATGGTTGTCAAACGAAAGGTATTTCACTCCGCATTACAATAAGAACATTTTTGAGTAGGGTTGCCATTTAGGGTTGCCACCTATTCGAAATAAAAAAATTGCATTGGATATGCCGATATGGGTATCAAACGAAAGGCATTGTACAAATCTCTTCTCCATATTTGTACTTCATGTGTTTGTAGAAGTTCTTCATGGTTTTGTTATGTTATGAAAATGAAAAATGAACAGGCTACTTGAAGACAAAAATACGTATAAAAAAGCCAGGACTGACCCCACAAACGCACTACAAAAACAAAACAACAACCTAGTCGACGAACTTTACAAAAACAAAATAATAGATTTCAAAGAAAAAAGGCAACTAACTTGCACCGCGGCCACAGCACCTAGACTCTACGGTCTGCCTAAGATCCACAAAACGGATATTCCCTTACGTCCCATTGCGTCATCTGTCGGCGTTCCATGTTATGGTCTATCAAAATATATTGGGAAGATACTAACTAACTTAACGTCAGACGAATACAACATAAAGAACTCCTACAGACTCAAAGAAAGACTGGATAACATGAAACTATCAGAAGAATATATACTGGTCTCATTCGATGTGGTATCGTTGTTCACCAACATATCAATATACTTAGCCATCAAAATAATAATGACCAAATTCAGCAAAATACACTCAATGATACCAAAAACAAGTTCCTTAAAATTTTAAACTTCTGCCTGAACGACAACAACTACTTCATGTATGATGACCAAATTTTCACACAAAGTTTCGGAATGCCAATGGGAAACCCACTCTCCCCGACCATAGCAGACATTATAATGGACGATTTGCTGGACAACACCATCTCCGAACTGAAGCAAACCCACAACATACAACTGAAGTTTATAGTAAAGTACGTGGACGATGTTTTTGCGATCGTCAAACGAAACGACTTAGACATAATTCTAAACACATTGAACAGATACCACAACAAACTGAAATTTACGATGCAGAAAGAAGAGAATTTGATGATCCCGTTTTTGGATGTCCTTATTCACAGGAAAAACAACGAAATAGTGCTGGACTGGTATTCTAAATCCATATCCTCCGGCAGAATAATAAACTTTCTATCCTCGCAGCCCACAAAATACAAAGTAAATACAGCAAAAAGCCTCATACACAAAATATTTACGTTAAGCCACAAACAGTTCTGGGGAAAAAATAAAACAAAAATATACAGCATACTAATAAACAATAATTACCCGAGCCACTTAATTACATCCCTAATACAACACAAATTATTAGAAGTAAACAAAGCGCAAGAAATAACATCAACTAACAACACAAGGGAGACAAAGCAATACCACAGTGTCACATACATTCCGAAGCTTACGGAAAACTTCAATCAAGACATGAAAAAACAAACACCGAACATATCTCTCGCATACAAATCGAACTGCACACTCTCTACCATTTTTACACGTACAAAAAGCCGTATAGAACCACACCAACAAAACAACGTGGTTTACCAAATTCCATGCAAAGGTGGAGACAACGAGAACTGCAACAAAATCTACGTTGGAACAACGAAACGGGCACTAGGAACCCGACTGGCAGAGCACGACGCCGATATAAGAAAGAAGAAGAACAGCACTGCACTTGCTCAACACGCAATAACACACGGACATACACCTGATCTAAAAAATGCAACAATAATAGACGTGGAGAAGAGAGAAAAGACGAGATACACGTTGGAAAGCTTACACATATTACAAAGAAGGGAGAGAACGATGAACAGAAAAGAAGACACCAAGTTTATTGCTGCTAGCTATTTGGCTTGTTTATGACATTTTAGTATGACAAAAGTACCCAATGACCATGGTACTGATGGATGATTTTAGTTTTAAGTGTTTGTTGTTTTATGTTGTGTGATGTTTACACGTTAATTTAATACTTTTTATGTAAGTTTGTCACCAATGTTTTTATAGTGATTTATGTGTTTTCAAAAATTGATTTTCTGTTTGTTTTTGTTTGGTTTTTTGTTATTTTTGTTTAAAATAAAGATTATACCCCTGAGGATGCCAAGGAGCTTGGCGAAACGTAGGGTGATATTGGAGAAAAAGTACGAGTTTTTACTTGGACTAACTACACTAGACCAGCAAAGCCTAATAAAATTCAAATAAATAACAGAAAGGTATTTCACTCCGCATTACAATAGGGACATTTTTGAGTACGGTTGCCATTTAGGGTTGCCACCTATTCGAAATTAAAAAAAATTCATGAGATATGCCGATATGGGTATCAAACGAAAGGTATTTCACTCCGCATTACAATAGGGACATTTTTGAGTAGGGTTGCCATTTAGGGTTGCCACCTATTCGAAATTAAAAAAAATTGCATGAGATATGCCAATATGGGTATCAAACGAAAGGTATTTCACTCCGCATTACAATAGGGACATTTTTGAGTAGGGTTGCCATTTAGGGTTGCCACCTATTCGAAATTAAAAAAAATTGCATGAGATATGCCATATGGGTATCAAACGAAAGGTATTTCACTCCGCATTACAATAGGGACATTTTTGAGTAGGGTTGCCATTTAGGGTTGCCACCTATTCGAAATTAAAAAAAATTGCATGAGATATGCCGATATGGGTATCAAACGAAAGGTATTTCACTCCGCATTACAATAGGGACATTTTTGAGTAGGGTTGCCATTTAGGGTTGCCACCTATTCGAAATTAAAAAAAAATTGCATGAGATATGCCGATATGGGTATCAAACGAAAGGTATTTCACTCCGCATTACAATAGGGACATTTTTGAGTAGGGTTGCCATTTAGGGTTGCCACCTATTCGAAATTAAAAAAAATTGCATGAGATATGCCGAGATGGGTATCAAACGAAAGGTATTTCACTCCGCATTACAATAGGGACATTTTTGAGTAGGGTTGCCATTTAGGGTTGCCACCTATTCTAAATTTAAAAAAAATTGCATGAGATATGCCGTCATGGGTATCAAACGAAAGGTTTTCACTCCGCATTACAATAGGGACATTTTTGAGTACGGTTGCCATTTAGGGTTGCCACCTATTCGACATTAAAAAAAATTCATAAGATATGCCGATATGGGTATCAAACGAAAGGTATTTCACTCCGCATTACAATAGGGACATTTTTGAGTAGGGTTGCATTTAGGGTTGCCACCTATTCGAAATTAAAAAAAATTGCATGAGATATGCCAATATGGGTATCAAACGAAAGGTATTTCACTCCGCATTACAATAGGGACATTTTTGAGTAGGGTTGCCATTTAGGGTTGCCACCTATTCGAAATTAAAAAAAATTGCATGAGATATGCCGATATGGGTATCAAACGAAAGGTATTTCACTCCGCATTACAATAGGGACATTTTTGAGTAGGGTTGCCATTTAGGGTTGCCACCTATTCGAAATTAAAAAAATTCATGAGATATGCCGATATGGGTATCAAACGAAAGGTATTTCACTCCGCATTACAATAGGGACATTTTTGAGTAGGGTTGCCATTTAGGGTTGCCACCTATTCGAAATTAAAAAAAATTGCATGAGATATGCCGATATGGGTATCAAACGAAAGGCGTTTCACTCCGCATTACAATAGGGACATTTTTGAGTACGGGTTGCCATTTAGGGTTGCCACCTATTCGAAATTAAAAAAAATTGCATGAGATATGCCGATATGGGTATCAAACGAAAGGTATTTCACTCCGCATTACAATAGGGACATTTTTGAGTAGGGTTGCCATTTAGGGTTGCCACCTATTCGAAATAAAAAAAATTGCATGAGATATGCCGAGATGGGTATCAAACGAAAGGTATTTCACTCCGCATTACAATAGGGACATTTTTGAGTAGGGTTGCCATTTAGGGTTGCCACCTATTCTAAATTAAAAAAAATTGCATGAGATATGCCGTCATGGGTATCAAACGAAAGGTGTTTCACTCCGCATTACAATAGGGACATTTTTGAGCACGGGTTGCCATTTAGGGTTGCCACCTATTCGACATTAAAAAAAATTGCATAAGATATGCCGATATGGGTATCAAACGAAAGGTATTTCACTCCGCATTACAATAGGGACATTTTTGAGTAGGGTTGCTATTTAGGGTTGCCACCTATTCGAAATTTAAAAAAAATTGCATGAGATATGCCAATATGGGTATCAAACGAAAGGTATTTCACTCCGCATTACAATAGGGACATCTTTGAGTAGGGTTGCTACTTAGGGTTGCCACCTATTCGCAATTAAAAAAAATGCATAAAATATGCCAATATGGGTATTAAACGAAAGGTATTTCACTCCGCGTTAGAATAGGGCATTTTTGAGTAGGGTTGCCATTTAGGGTTGCCACCTATTCGAAATAAAAAAAATTGCATGAGATATGCCGAGATGGGTATCAAACGAAAGGTATTTCACTCCGCATTACAATAGGGACGTTTTTGAGAAGGGTTGCCATTTAGGGTTGCCACCTATTCTAAATTAAAAAAGAATTGCATGAGATATGCCGTCATTGGTATTGTACGAAAGGCGTTTCACTCCGCATTACAATAGGGACATTTTTGAGTACGGTTGCCATTTGGGTTGCCACCTATTCGACATTAAAAAAAATTCATAAGATATGCCGATATGGGTATCAAACGAAAGGTATTTCACTCCGCATTACAATAGCGACATTTTTGAGTGGGGTTGCCATTTAGGGTTGACACCTATTCGAAATTAAAAAAAATTGCATGAGATATGCCAATATGGGTATTAAACGAAGAGTATTTCACTCCGCATTAGAATAGGGCATTTTTGAGTAGGGTTGCAATTTAGGGTTGCCACCTATTCGAAATAAAAAAAATTGCATGATATATGCCGATATGGGTATCAAACGAAAGGTATTTCACTCCGCATTACAGTAGGGACATTTTTGAGTAGGGTTGCCATTTAGGGTTGCCACCTATTCGAAATTAAAAAAAATTGCATGAGATATGCCGATATGGGTATCAAACGAAAGGTATTTCACTCCGCATTACAATAGGGACATTTTTGAGTAGGGTTGCTATTTAGGGTTGCCACCTATTCGAAATTTAAAAAAAATTGCATGAGATATGCCAATATGGGTATCAAACGAAAGGTATTTCACTCCGCATTACAATAGGGACATTTTTGAGTAGGGTTGCTATTTAGGGTTGCCACCTATTCGAAATTAAAAAAAATTGCATGAGATATGCCGATATGGGTATCAAACGAAAGGTATTTCACTCCGCATTACAATAGGGACATTTTTGAGTAGGGTTGCTATTTAGGGTTGCCACCTATTCGAAATTAAAAAAAATTGCATGAGATATGCCGATATGGGTATCAAACGAAAGGTATTTCACTCCGCATTACAATAGGGACATTTTTGAGTAGGGTTGCCATTTAGGGTTGCCACCTATTCGAAATTAAAAAAAATTGCATGAGATATGCCGATATGGGTATCAAACGAAAGGTATTTCACTCCGCATTACAATAGGGACATTTTTGAGTAGGGTTGCCATTTAGGGTTGCCACCTATTCGAAATTAAAAAAAATTGCATGAGATATGCCGATATGGGTATCAAACGAAAGGTATTTCACTCCGCATTACAATAGGGACATTTTTGAGTAGGGTTGCTATTTAGGGTTGCCACCTATTCGAAATTAAAAAAAATTGCATGAGATATGCCGATATGGGTATCAAACGAAAGGTATTTCACTCCGCATTACAATAGGGACATCTTTGAGTAGGGTTGCTACTTAGGGTTGCCACCTATTCGAAATTAAAAAAAATGCATAAAATATGCCAATATGGGTATTAAACGAAAGGTATTTCACTCCGCGTTAGAATAGGGCATTTTTGAGTAGGGTTGCCATTTAGGGTTGCCACCTATTCGAAATAAAAAAATTGCATGAGATATGCCGAGATGGGTATCAAACGAAAGGTATTTCACTCCGCATTACAATAGGGACATTTTTGAGTAGGGTTGCCATTTAGGGTTGCCACCTATTCTAAATTAAAAAAAATTGCATGAGATATGCCGTCATTGGGTATCATACGAAAGGCGTTTCACTCCGCATTACAATAGGGACATTTTTGAGTACGGGTTGCCATTTAGGGTTGCCACCTATTCGACATTAAAAAAAATTCATAAGATATGCCGATAT